>JAVKPL010014296.1:0-83037 GCA_032173675.1 Gastrolobium villosum | reverse complement strand
ATTAATAATAGAAATACGGAATTCATTGAATTACAAAGTTATAAAAGAAACATCATTTAGACATTTGATTTAACTGTAATATTTTTTCAACTTATCTGCATTCCACGTCCTCGCCACCTGCTTTCCTTTCAGAGTTTCTAGCACGTAAGCTCCTTTGGACAATTTGTTTTTGACTCTGAACGGACCTTCCCATCTAGGGGCTAATTTTCCTTGTGACGCGTTTCGCCCCTCTATATCCGCCCTTCGCAGGACTAAATCCTCAACTTCAAATGACCGAGGTCGCACCTTTTTATTGAACCGGTTAGCCACCAGTTGTTTGGCCGCGTAGTTTCTGCAGTGCGCCATAGTTCGGATTTCTTCTATTAGGTCAAGCTCAACCGCCACCTTGTCATTATTATCCTTCTCTGTTTGTGTAAGAGTTTGAACTCGTCTCCAAGATGGTTCCCCTAACTCCACTGGGATCATGGCCTCACATCCATATGTGAGTTTGAAGGGAGATTCGCCCACCGAGGTTTGAACCGTGGTTCTGTACCCCCAAAGCACGTAGTAGAGCTCTTCTACCCACTTACCTTTAGCGGATTGCTCCATACGTCGGCGTAAGCCTTCAACTATAACCTTGTTAGCTGCTTCAGCCTGCCCATTAGTCTGAGGGTGTTCCACCGAGGCAAATCTGTGCCGGATGTGGAACCCAGTCATGAGGTGTTGAAACCCTTTGCTAGTGAACTGGGTGCCGTTATCCGTTACAATTTCCGCCGGGATACCAAAACGGCATATTACATTTCTTTCTAAAAAACGCTGTATACGGGCCGAGGTAATGGAAGCAATTGGCTCTGCCTCGATCCACTTGGTGAAGTAATCAATGGCTACTATCAGCCACTTAAGCTGACCCTCTGCTGCCGTAAACGGCCCCAGAATGTCCATTCCCCACTTGTAGAACGGCCATGGAGCCGTAATAAAGTTCAGCTCCTCAGGTGGGGCCAAGAGGTTTTTACCGTGTCTCTGGCATTCGTTACATCGTTGTACGTGATCCTTTGCATCCTTTGCCATGGATGGCCAAAAGTATCCGGCACGAAGTGCCTTCCGAGCCAAGGCTTTCCCACCGACATGCTGGCCGTTAACCCCTTCATGTATTTCGGACAGCACATACTGTGCTCCATCTGAGTTGACACATTTGAGTAGGGGAGTTGAGATCCCTTTTTTATACAACTGCCCCTCAAACAAGGTATATGATGCGGCATCCCGGATAAGTTTTCTGGCCTTAGCTTTTTCTTCGGGCACTGTACCCCCATCAAGGTATGCAATTATGTTGCTACGCCAATCGTCTACCTGCGAGATGTGCATCATGCAGGTCGGCTCGGGAATATTCTGCTCTATGACGGTTCTATAATTGCCCCATCCTTTCGTACTGGCGAGCTTGGATAATATGTCTGCCCTGCTATTTTCGTTCCTTGGGATGTGGCTGATTTCCACCTCCTCAAAGTGCGCCATTACCTGCTTGACATGCTCCAAATATTTCATCAACAAGGGTCCCTTTGTCTGGTAATTGCCCTCAACCTGCGAAGTAACCAACTGGGAATCGCTGCAGATTCTGATCTTCCGGGCTCCAAGCTCTTTAGCCTGGAGCAAGCCGGCTATGAAGGCTTCATACTCCGCCTGGTTGTTTGAGGTCTCAAAGTCCATTTTCATGGAATACTCCACCGCTATTCCGTCCGGGTTCTCTATAATGACCCCGGCTCCACTTCCTTTGGAATTGGAGGATCCATCCACATATATGGTCCATTTATCCAAGTCATCAGGAGAGATCTGTGGTGCCGAGGTTAATTCCCGGACAAAGTCGGCCAAGGCTTGCGATTTGATTGCCTTTCGGTTCTCAAATGTGATGTCAAATGCCGATAGTTCGATCGCCCAGCTCATCATTCTGCCTGCTAAGTCCGGCTTGTGGAGTATTTGTCGGATTGGGAAGTCGGATCGAACCAGGATTTTGTGAGCCTGGAAGTATGGTCGAAGTCGGCGGGCTGAGGTGAGGAGTGCAAAAGCTATCTTTTCTAACCGTTGGTACCGCAATTCGGCTCCTTGTAGGAGTCGGCTTACAAAGTAGATGGGTTGTTGACCTTCATCGTCTTCTCGCACCAGGACCGAGCTGACCGCCAACTCCCCAACTGACAAGTAAAGGATTAAAGTTTCTTGTTCTTTGGGTTTGGCCAGAATGGGTGGAGAAGATAATCTCCTCTTAATCTCCTGGAATGCGACTTCGCAATCTGTACTCCATCCGTACTGCACCTCCTTTCGTAGCAGTTTAAAGAAAGGAAGGGCTGTCTCCGCCGACCGAGGTAGGAAACGGGTGAGGGATGCCAGCCTTCCGGTCAGTTGCTGTATTTCTTTCTTACTTTTCGGGGCCGTCATTTGCAATATGGCTCCACATTTATCTGGGTTGGCTTCTATGCCCCGGTGTGTTAACATGAAGCCAAGAAATTTTCCTGCAAAAACGCCAAAAGCACATTTTGCCGGATTCAAGCGGATGCGGTGTTGTCGTAACTTGCCAAATGTTTGTTCCAAGTCCTGGATATGTGCTTCCATTCCGGCTGATTTGACAATCATATCGTCAATATATACCTCCACGTTTTTACCCAACTGATCCGAGAAGACCTGGTTCATCATCCTCTGGTACGTGGCTCCAGAATTTTTCAGTCCGAATGGCATGACGTTATAGCAGTAATTGGCTTTCTCAGCAATGAATGCAGTTTTTTCATGGTCATCAGGATGTAATGGGATTTGGTTGTAACCGGAGTATGCGTCCATAAAGGATAGCATCCGGAAACCAGATGAGCTGTCGACCAGTTGATCAATGTTTGGCATCGGGTATGCATCCTTAGGACATACCTTATTTAGGTCTGTGTAGTCGGTGCATACTCGCCATTTCCCACTTGGTTTCTTTACCATCACCACGTTGGACAACCAAGTCGTATATTGTATTTCTCTAATGAACCCCGCTTCTAGCAGTTCTTTGACGTGGTCTTCCAACACCTGACGTCGCTCCGAGCTGAGATTGCGCTTCTTTTGGGCTACCGGTTTTGATCCCGGATACACAGAAAGCTTGTGGCAGCAAAAGCTCGGATCCACCCCGGGAATGTCAGATGACCTCCATGCGAAAACATCGCGATTTCGGTCAAGACATGCAATCAGGCTCTGCTTGTCGACTGTGGCTAGATCCTTGCCTATCTTGGTGACCTGCCCCGGTTCTCCAATATTTATAGTTTCTAACTCGCCCTCTGGCTCCGGTCGCGGCATCTGCTCCTCATCTCGCATGTCGAAGTCGACCATGTTAACCGACCTGTGTGGAGGAGGTTTGTTACCAGGCTGGCTAATTCCTGTAGAAGTGTTGGGATCCCTCGTCACCATTCGAACAGATCTGAAATAACAGTCTCTAGACTCCTTCTGGTCTCCAGCTATAGTGAGCACCGTACCCTGTTTAGAGATCATTTTGAGCTTTTGGTGCTTGGTAGATACCAACATGTCCCAATCGTGGATTGTCGGCCTCCCCAGGATCATGTTGTACTCCGAAGGGAAGTCGGCCACGATGAACCGCACCCTTTCAGATCTGTATGCTTCCTTTGTACCTAACGTCAACCGCAAATCAATGTACCCTTTGGGTATGGTGTCTTGCCCATTAAAAGCAATTAAGGCTGTGTTACAGGGCCTAAGATCTTCTTCGTCAAGATTCATTTTTTTAAAGGCCTGCCATAGGATGACGTCAGCGCAACTTCCATTATCTAAGAAGATTTTTTTGACCTTGCAGTTCACCAACGTCCCAGTGATAACCAACCCGTCTACGTGGCCTGGTATCACGTCGTCCAACTCTTTTCTTGTGAAATATAGCAACGGTGGTTCTGGCTCTTCTTCCTTGAATCTAGGACGTTCTCTGATGGAGAGCACCTCCCTGAGGTACTTTCGCCGGGCATTCATAGTATCGCCACCTCCACCAAACGCGCCACTGATAACATTGCATTCGAATTCCGGCTCCTGGAATTCGTCATCATCACGGGCTTGCTTATTGCTGCGGTTGTCCTCTTTAAATTTTTTATTCTCATTAGATTGATTGACAGACTTGCCTCCTCTCCTCTTTCGATTTCTCCATCCCTGAGTGCGGATGAGATATTGACGTAACTTTCCTTCCCGGATATATTTCTCAATGGCATCCTGGAGGTCCCAGCATTCATCAGTAGAGTGCCCTGGGCCGTCATGGAATGCACAGTATCGTGATTGGTCCAGGCCGGCTGGATGCTGTAATGGCCGGGGTTTTTCCACGGTCTTCATTTCGGTAGAAGCCACCTCACGCCAAATCTGCGACCGAGGAGCATTCAATGGAGCATATTTCTCATACCGCCCTCGAGTTGGGAAACGTTCGTCTGGCTTTTTCCCCCGCGAGTCTCCTGGCTTTCTTGGCCCCGGCCTATCGGATTGACCCGGATGATGCTTCTGGTCAACATTCTCCAGCTCCATTTGTTCGAGTTCTAAATATTTCTTAGAACGCGTGTTGAATTCCACCAGGGTCCTGGGTGGGTCCTTATAGATCGATTTTGCCAGTCTAGAGCTTCCATGTAGGCCGGCAATTACCAGATGTAAATGAACATTTTCCGATAACCCAGGCACCTGCAGGGCAGCAAGTTTGAATCGGTCAAGGTACCTTTGTAGTGTTTCTCCGGATTGCTGCTTGATTTTGCCCAAGGCAAATTCTGATTTTGGTTGTTTCTTGCTGGTGGCAAAATTCAACAAGAATCGCCCTCCGAATTCTTCGAAAGATCGGATGGACCCTGCCGGTAATGATGAAAACCATGTTTGTGCCGCCCCTGTTAACGTTGTTGCAAAGAGCCTAGTAATCAGAGGTTCTTCGATGCCCTTGATATACATAGCCGTATCAAATGCATCTAGATGCACTTGCGGATCTTGGGTGCCATCATATTTGATTAATTCTGATAAGTTTAAGTTGTCTGGATAAGGAGCCTCCACTATTTCATTTGAGAAAGGACTGTCATTGTACAACCCCCTGTTGTATTTCCTCCTGTATATTCCGGCAACGTTATCCGGGCTACGTTGCAGGGGTCGATGCATCGCGGCCGCGTCGCCACTTTCTTGCCTATCTTGTGTATTTAAATGCCTAGGCATTCGATTCGTCTGGTTAAGACCCAGATCTGCTTGCTCCACTTGCGTATTTGAACGCCTAGGCATCCGAGTCATCTGATTAAGACCCAGATCTGCTTGCTCCCCTTGCCGTGGTCTTTGAAGGCCGAATCTCGGTATCCCCATTGTTGAACCCGGGTTCATAGGGATTCCGGTAGGGCCAATTTCCACTGGTTGTTGATCTTCCATGCGAGGGTTTGAACGGCGTAGATCTGTGACTACGCGATCAACAGCTCTGACCGGATCCGGGCTAGTCATCTGCCGGATCCGGGCCTCTAGTTCGTGGATCTGCCTTGCATCTGCCTGTCTCTGCAGCTCGCTTCGGCGCTCCCACTCCTCCATCCGGCGCAGGAGTACATCCATGGCCAGATTCGGGCCTTGTCGGCCAGGTTCCTCGATGGGCTGCAACCCCTGCATATATGGCGCATCAGGGTTACAGGCTGGAGCGGATTCGGAATCGGAGTGCACCTCGCTAACGTGCACGGCATCTGGATCGGGGTCTGCAGTCTGGAGTGCTGCTTCCCGTTCCTCCTCCTGATTGGATGTCAGAGGGGGACGGAAACCGCTCCTTGTGGCTCTCACCATTACTCTTTTGGATAATTCGTGGGTCGATGTTCGATTCCCACAGACGGCGCCAATGTTCTGCCTGTTGGCAGATGTGTCCAACGTAGGTTGGATGATTAATCTTGGATACGAGTGTTTCTCTCTAGATGCCTATAGATTAGGTATCTGGGAGGAACAGGGATCACTGACACTGACCTAGGCGTATGCCTTCGAGGTGTGTGTGTGATCTATAGTGTTTTGGGATTAGAAAATGTGTACCTTACTGCTCTGCCTTACCTGCCTTATATAGCCCGGCTCTAGGGTTTGGTGGCTGGCCGAGGTGCAATGTAGGTATTGGGCCGAGGTGCGTAGTGGGCCTCAGTCTGGCCCATAACAATAATAATAATAATTATTATTTCTCCTGTGTGGCTTTTTCTTCAAGTTTACTGCTTGAACCTTCAATTATATTTAGTATCCCTCCCTGCATTTCTCACACTCTATCATCTAAATTCATTTGCTGCTTCACATCAAAGATTTCGTGTGCTCAACTCTACTTAACTCTCTTCTTGCAATACCAATCATCATGGCGTCACTAACAGCTGTTTCTCAAATCCAATCCCTTTATATCAAGAAGACCCATGTCTCATCACCTCATCATCAATTTCGCCCAATTTCCTTGCCCAGTAGAAGTAGATTATCAGTGAAGTTTCAGGTTCATCGTGGTGTTTTTGGGATGCCTATGAAGAAGGCGGTTATAGTGTCCGCAACAACGGCCGAGAAACCCAAGAAGCGTTACCCCGGTGAGTCCAAGGGGTTCGTGGAGGAGATGAGGTTTGTAGCCATGAAGTTGCATACCAAGGACCAGGCCAAGGAGGGTGAGAAAGAGGTCATGGAACCCGAGGAGAGAGCTGTGACCAAGTGGGACCCAACGATTGATGGGTACATAATGTTCCTCGTCGACAGCAAGTTGGTTTATGATACACTTGAGAAGATCATTGAAGAGGCTGTTCATCCTTCATGTGAGTTTTTGCTGTGACTCTGTGTTATTTCTCACACTATTCTTATATATTTTAACCTAGTATTGGTTGTGGCTGATATTTGAGCTTTAGGACGGTTCTATTTCGTATTTGATTTTTATGTATAATAGTGCTGCAAATATTTTGCGTGGTAAGGTAGCAGTAATTATGAGGTTGTTATAGTAGCTAAATGTATGAGTTAGAAGCGTTCTGTGTGATGTGATTTGTACTTGTTTGAAAAATGATTCTCTAATCTTGTTAAATAGCCCTAAGCCAATTGCAAATTGAGTACTCTGACAGGTGTAGAGTTAGTATAAGCTTATTACATGCTGTCCTAAATGTGAACGTTATCAAACTTTTAGTGAATTACTATTTTTAAGCTTACAGGTGTGTATAGAAGTTGGTGTGTTAGTGTTTCAGCAACTTTGAAATGATTTCATAATAATAGGATATGCTGATACGTCTCTGTCATCTTGGTGAGCCATAGCTTGCATTAACACAATGGTTGCTGCCTAGTTCTGTTTTATTACTGAAATTGATCCGCGGATGCTGTGTAGTTCTTTTTATTGCATTGCTTTAAAATTTTTAGATGATTTCATGAAACTGGACTAAATGATATTCTAAGTTTGGTTAGAGTGCATTGCTTGAACATATTGCTATTGATGTCTTGAATTCAATGTTGACCTGACTGGAATTATTGCTCAACTTGTGCTATCGATGTCCCTTATATTACTTGAAAATTGCAACTGCACAATTGTGATGAATTGGTTGCTGACTGCTTGAACAGAAATTTTGTGAGTTTTGAACTTTTTGCAACTATGATGATCCCTAGAGTTGATGCTTATTTATGTATAAATAATTGGTGTAACATGGAAGGGCCGGCATGGCTCAGTGGTAAGCATGCCAAGGTCCCGGCTTCGACTCGGCCTCTCCACAAAAGCGGGGGTAAGGCTTGACTCGTATGTCCTTCCCCAAACACTCACGAGTGGGTATTGAACTGCGTCGGCCCTTTAATTGGTGTAACATGACAATGATGAGTTTAAAATAAATAAATTATTAAATAAAAATTTAGTGTAAGAATTTTGATCTTATTAGTGTTGCGGTATGGATTGCTGAAATTTTGGATTCAAATGCATGAGTGGGTGTTTTTGTTAACCAATAAATCGAACCTTAAAGAGAACTAAGCATATAGGGTACTCCTTGGTGGAGTAATAAAATTTAAACTTAATGAAACCTGAAATAGATTTATAAAACCAGATCATATGAATGAAAGATTGTCACCTTTTGAGTAATTGGTATTGCAACAAAAAAAAAAAGAAGTGCTCACAATATATCTGAATAGTATTTGTCCTTCAGCAAAAGATTTAGAAAGCGTGTAAGCATTTTGCACTCTGTAATTAATTGCATTCTGATAAGGACCAACCAAATTAACAAGCTAAAAGTTAATTATTCAAGAATCTAGATCTGAAACATACCTCATTCATGTATTTCACAGTATCCATTACAGACAGAGACTTATAATAGAGAAAGTTTGCTGAGCGTAAAAGAAATTATAGATCCCAAAATGAAAATAACAAAGCAAAAAGGTAAAGATAGTTGTGGAACACATATGTGAGGTTCCACTCTCTCCCAATCCCAAAAAGGGCCCAAGGTTCTACTAATTTCCAGATCCCCTCACTCTTCTCATTCCTTGCTATTTAACCATCTCAACCTCCCTTCCCACGCCATTCTGTTGAAACTGATTGCTGAGTCAGCAAAGGCTGGATCCACATTATTTTAATACTTCCTATACATATATGATCTTGGGCCAGATCGTATCAATACTCCCCCCCTTTTAAGCACCTTGTCCTCAAGGTGCAGATCAGCCCTTGAGAACTTTATTCCGGGATCCCATTGCTTGAATTGTAAGCATTCACCAACATATTCATTTTCACCTGGATCCCAACGTTTAGAAGCCCCTTCATCCAGGAATTTTGTTTGAGCATACAACTTAGCAGCAATTAATACCTTTGTACGGTTGTTGTTTCTTACGCTATTGCAAACATAGTCAGCTTGAAGAGAATTGTTAATATTTTTGACAATCTGCCCAATTATATCAGTATTGAGTGGTTGAAGAGTATAAGAGCTAAATAATCTTTTTACAGTATGACAGATTCCATCATAATCTATCCCATGGCTGAGAAATGTCACATCGATACTTTCCTTAGGAAGCTTTTTCTCAAAATTAACCATAACTCCTTTTTTAATATCAAAAGGTATATGTGTCTGAAATGTTACCTGAACAGGGGCATATGAACTGAAGAAAAAATTCTTCAATTGAAAGTCTGGAACTGTAATCGCCTTCTTAAGGACATCTCCTCTCCAATGTGCCTCAACAAAACCTATTGCGTCAACAGGTACAACCCATAAAAACCCTTCTCCTGGATCCCACTGTTTGAGTTGTAGGACCCCACATATGCAAAAAAAAATGGTAATTTCCACCGGGATCCCACTGCTCTTGAGCTTCCCACCGAGTGGATCCCCTCAATTCTGTTTGCTCTTTTTCAGCCTTGGAAATCTTTTCTTCCTTCCACTTTTGCACCTTTTCTTCGTTCTCCTTGTTCCATGACTCAACCAAGGTCTTCACATTCCTCAATCTCTGATTTAATTCAGAAATCTTGTCTTTCGAGCCAAACCTTGATTTATGCGTTTGATTGGAGATGGCAGCAACAAAGCATCTGGCTTGGACATTCCGTTGTGCTCCGTTCTGTTTTTGGGGGCAGTCCTCAGCCCTAATCAAGATGATTAGGGTGTGTGGTTGGGTGAAATAATGTGTCAACAGATCCCAAATTAACCCAGTGGGCTCACTTAAATCAAAATGATTGATGGGCTCACAAGCCCAATCTTTTAATAAAAAAGAGATAGGTTCATGATCATTATTGGGCTGGTCTGTAAACCTTATCATTGCCATTTGGGCCGGATCTAGTAGTTGATCCAACTCCAAATTTGACCTAGTTTTCTCCTCTTTCTTTTTTGCAGGCCATCGTTGCAATTCACCTTCATGTCCAACCGTCATTCTTATTCCGACACCTGATCGCAATGCACCTCTTCCCAAATCTAAATCTAGCAGCGAAAACTTTTTCACATTCATCTCTTCATCCTCTATTCCATTTTTCTGGGTTTCTAACTCCTGCTCTGCAATCGCGTGCTTCGTCCCTTGCATTAAAATTCTTCCCGCGGCCTCTGATCCTTTGCTTTCTTCCATAGCTTGCATCTCATCAATCTTTTTTCCATCAATACCAGCCTTCTCCTCTTCTTCCTTGGGATTTTGCTGCGATTTATCCTCAGCGTCCATGTGATCGTATTTCTCTAAGCATATTGCTTCTGTGGGCAGATTTACAACCAGGGTTTTTTTCTCCTTCTGTCCATGATCACAGTCTCCTCCCGCACAGATTTTTGTTGTTGTTCGAATTCTTCATCATCCACCAAGCAAACCTCAGGTTGAAATTCCTGGAAGAAAGCTTTTAAAAATGTTCACCAACTAACTTTTGGATTATACCATAATCGATACCAGATTCGAGCTTGACCAGTGAACGCCTTCCTAGCTTCCCATGGCTTTTCAGTTTCAGAAATTCCACGTGCCTTAAAATACCGTTCAGCCTGAATCGACCATCCCCAGGCTTCTTCTTCACCGGAAAACTTAGGAATTCTCATTTTCTGAAATGGCTCTTTCATCTTTTCTTTTTTTCTTTCTTTCAGCGTGGTCCAAAGCTACCCAGATCGGATAGCTCTGATACCAATTGATAAGGACCAACCAAATTAACAAGCTAAAAGTTAATTATTCAAGAATCTAGATCTGAAACATACCTCATTCATGTATTTCACATTATCCATTACAGACAGAGACTTATAATAGAGAAAGTTTGCTGAGCGTAAAAGAAATTATAGATCCCAAAATGAAAATAACAAAGCAAAAAGGTAAAGATAGTTGTGGAACACATATGAGAGGTTCCACTCTCTCCCAATCCCAAAAAGGGCCCAAGGTTCTACTAATTTCCAGATCCCCTCACTCTTCTCATTCCTTGCTATTTAACCATCTCAACCTCCCTTCCCACGCCATTCTGTTGAAACTGATTGCTGAGTCAGCAAAGGCTGGATCCACATTATTTTAATACTTCCTATACATATATGATCTTGGGCCAGATCGTATCACATTCATAATTAACTGCCTGGAATCTTCCTTAATGTTGAATGACACGGAATTATTAAGAGGATAGCAATGGATAAAAGGGAACGGAAGAAAGAGTTGCCTTACTCAATAGGGTGCTATTTAATATTGAATGCCATTATAAATTAAGTTTTGACACATTGTGAAATTGTCAGTATGTGAATCTTATTTAGTCTCACCTTATAGACTTGGCGAACTTATGACTTAGAATAAATGGATGAAAGGAAATAATTAGTAATTTTGCTATCTTTCAAGTAGTAACCATCCAAGAAACTAGAGAACATCTCCAAATCTATTTCAACTTCTCATATATATGTTTCAAATTCTTGCACCTTAAAACCTTTATTTTATGTACCCTACTCACATATTAGCATTACTCCCTATGACCCAAAACTTGGTTGGCCCTTCACCACCGAAGTATGTGATAATGTTACTATACACTATCTGTTTATGGTTAACAAGTTTGTCACTGCTGAGTTCCATGACTAACTGGTCAAATTGTGACTGAAGCACCACTCCACTTCATTATAATGATATTCCTTGAAAATACTTAAGTCATTCAATGCATCACTTTGACAATTCTACTATAGTTCACATGTAGCTTGTTTTGATAAAAATCCTGTTTTGAACTTGATGCATTTGCGTTACTTATGCATTGGTGACTTAGCAAATGCATATTATAACAATAAATAATGCATACCATTTGTAATTTAATTTATGCTAATTGTGTCATGACAATAATTTGCTATCCATTGTTAATTATCATTATAGTTATCTTATCTTGGCACTACTATTATGTTTAAACTTGACAACCCAATCAAGTACCTAATTGCAGCGTATAAATATATTATATTCTATTACAAGGGCTGTGATATGTGAGTTTCTTCTATGTATCATATAAGCTACATAAGGAATTCTGAGCATAAAAAAAAGGAGGGGGGGGAACTAGAGTGATAAAACTGACTTAACCTGCCTTTGAATCATAACTAACGTTAGTTTAAGACTGAGATTTGATGCTTACACTTCCTATCTGTTGGATAATTCCTTTAGCTTGGAATGATCCTAATTGTGATACCTATGATGGTGATAATTTCATTGCCACATTAGTTCTTCGTATGTTATGATAAAATTCTCTTTTTCCAACAGCCTTAATTCCCTTGGGTTGTTTCCTAAAATACGCATATGGTTTGGATGCTCATTTTGTGTGATGGTTGATGACATTTGGATTAAAGATGTTAATTGGCTTTTGGTGGTGTGTTTCATGAAACCAAATGCTTCTAGTTGATATATGGCCAAGGGCCAAAAGGCCATACAAATTACGGGTTGTATGTGACATTTTGGGTTTATTGAATTCATTGATTGATGATATGTGACGAGCAATGCTTAAGTCTTGTATGTCGGTATAAGGACATTACATGTGACATTTTGGGGCATTGTATTATTGAATTCATTGGTTGATGATATGTGACGAGTAATGCTTAAGTGTTGTATGTCGGTATAAGGACATTACGTTGTGTCTGTTGAGATAATTTAAATTGTATATCAAGTAATCTATATTGGTAGTGATGTGTGAACCCTTTTCATCAAGGACTGGATTAGGACTACTCTTATGGGTGTTTATTCAAAATTTTAAAAGGTGGGGAGAATTGTAGCAGCTGTCTTAGTAAATCCTAAGCATTGGGGCTGTTTCGTAACATTTAAAATAAAGAGGCAATTTATTACTTATGGAATTTTTGGGGTTTAGAATGCAAAATTTAAAAGAATAAGTTAAGAGCCAAATTTAATGGGCTGAGGTAAATCGTGATGAGTGTGCACCCAAGACCTTCAGTCATTTGTTTCTCATCTAGTGGGTGCATGTAATGAGTGCAGCCCAACTAGGATAGGAGTGATTTCATAGAATACCATAAATCACTCAACCACTTTCTGATTATTCAGAAGGAGAGTTGCCATCGTGGAATGGATTTCTCCTACACCATTTTTTTTATTCCACGTTGCTAAACCTGAAGTCTTACACAACCTCTCTCATATGCTAAGAATTCATCTAAGGTCTCCTTTTCCTTTTTGGCAATTCCAGTCACATTCCTCACCTGTAACCATCAACATCGAGTGTTACCCTGATGAAATTAACCATTTCTGAATTCTCACGGGGGAAGAGGAAATTCTTTGAAGCCCCTATTCTATAACTGATGGAAGGAGCGTTGAAAGAATGTGTTTGATACTTTGAGCCTCGAGGGGATGGGATATTAGAAGAGTCATTGCATGTGGGGACAAGTGTGAGAGCGGAAGAAAAAGAACCCCCTTGAGTAAGAAGAAGGAATAAAGCTACGCTTTGGGAACAAGTATGGGTGATTTGTTGCTGTAATTGGGTTAGAAGATAATCATAAAGAGCACTACTATGATCTTGAAGGGGCGTTTGGTACAGAAGAAAAATTTCTTTTACTGAGAAAATAATTTTTCCAGAATGTGATTGGAAATATTTTATTCCAGATAAGTTACAAAAATGTGTTTGGTTGACCAAAATTTATCCCATGAATATTTGATTAAGTTTAATGAATTGATGTTTGGTTGATTGTGAAATAGTAGTAGGAATGTGGGTTATTTTACAAACATAACCCCACTTTTACTTTTTCATTCAAAATTAGTACACAAAAAATAGGGTTAATTTGGTCAATATTATTTTAGTTGCTTTTTACTTTTCCATGCAAAAAATTATCCCACCTAAACTTTGGGTTTTCTAACAACATAACCGTACAACAATTTACACATAGCAACAAAAATCAGGCAAGGTTTTCACCAGGGAAAGATTTGCATTTGTTGCAACCAAACATAACATTTTAATTTTCCATATGAAGCTTTCCAAGGAATTTCAATATAATCTAAGTAACAAACACCCCCTGAGAGTTCAGACCAAGCAGAAGTTGTAAAATGGAGATTTTTAGAAAATATTTCAGTTACAAAGGATCGAATTAAAAAGCTCTATTGCTTGTGGAGGTAAATCCAATTCCGTTAAGTCTTTTCCCTATTCTGTTCGGCCAATGGCTGTTCTGACCTTAAATAATTTTATTAATTAATTGAATGTTGTGTTAATGTGAAAATTGGAGCGGCATGGTATAAACCATGATGTGATTCGCAAGTTTTCCTC
This sequence comes from Gastrolobium villosum, assembly GCA_032173675.1. Classification (NCBI taxonomy): domain Eukaryota; kingdom Viridiplantae; phylum Streptophyta; class Magnoliopsida; order Fabales; family Fabaceae; genus Gastrolobium; species Gastrolobium villosum. The sequence continues at coordinate 68,951 of JAVKPL010014296.1, read as the reverse complement.
TTTTTCTTTGATTGATTTGGTTATAGTTAGATAGCCTTGACTTTTAACTCTATTTATGAAATCTTACTCATTCAAGGTGTTAAACTGTGACAGAGATAAAAAAAAAGGGTGTTTGAATATTTGGCTGAAATATGTTTATAGCCAAAAAAGTTCCGTACTTGTTTTATAAGATAGTTGATTCTTGTGTGTTCCAGTTGGGTATATGAATACTCTTTTTCAATTGGTATTACTAAATATGTTAGTCGTATTGACACTTGTATTAGGTTTATAAAAAGATTTGCGTGTGTTTTGAGCCATGAAATTACTCGTATTAATATTGTAGAAAATCAGAATTCAAATTCAAATATTTTTCCGTTTTTATTTCCTATTAATTAGGATTAATTAACATTGATTAGGATTAATTGTGATTAGTCATTGCTGAGTCATTCTTAGCTATTCTTTCTTATATAAATACTCTGCATGTAATTTATTCAAATGATATCAGAAAACCTTTTGTCTTACATCTTACAATATGGTATCAAGAGCAGGTTGGTCCTGAGAAAACTCAGCCACCTCAACCACCGTCAAACCGGCGGCACAATGCCGGAAAACTCAACCTCCAACCATTATTAAGGTTATTTTCCCTTCCTACAAAGTCCCAAGAGCAAAGTAAGGCTACCAATCACTGTAGAAGAAAAAATCCCAGCTTTCCACCGCCGTCAGCCACCGTCAGCAGCCGCCGGAAATTTTTTCCGGCGACATTTCCAGCTAAGACCCGCACCATTCGAAACAGAAGGAGCCGAAATTTTCAAACTTGGACAAGATTGGCAACCAGCTTTTGAGTATCCTTTGGCAGTCTATTGATCAAGTCATCTTGGACATCTTCTACTCTTTTCAAACTTGCACTGAAGTGTGGGAGGAAGCAAGATCATCCGACATTCAGATGGAGACATATGTTGGCAAAAGTCGATATTTGATGCAGGCATATTTGGATATATTGCCTTACCCTACTGATACTTCTGCATATCGGAAACAGGTGGAACGTCTCTTTATGGTTGCCACACCGTCTGGTCTCCCCGAAGAATATGATAATGTCCGTGATACTATCTTGACTAGTGAGGATCCTGATCTATCAATGACTTATCAGCGTCTTTTGAATCTTAATAAGAAATCTGCTCCTGCATCGTTTGCTGTTGTTGATTCCACTGCTCTAGTTTCCCGTACTGATTTTCGCGGGAACATTGGAGGTGGACGTGATCGTGGTAGAGGCCAGGGAGGACGTGGCCCAGGAGGACGTGGTCAGCGACCTCGTTGTCATTATTGTCAGCAACTTGGTCATTATGAGGAATGTTGCTACACAAAATATCCTCACCTGCGACCTTCTCATGCTGCTAATATAGCTCAATCGGATACTGCTTCAAATGGTACAGTCTCTCTCTCCTCTGAAGACTATGCAACACTCTAGACCCTTCTCAGGAAGGCCTTTCCTCAATCTCAGGCCTCTGCTTCAGAAACTGGTAATCCCGTTGCTTGTGTTTCTCATTCTGCATCACTTGGTCCTTGGATATTTGACTCAGGTGCTACCGATCACCTCTGTGGTAATAAGGAACTCTTTTCATCCCTTACATATTTTGATAATTTACCCTCTTTTACTCTTGCTGATGGCACTAAGGCCGTTGTTCATGGAATTGGACAAATCTGTCCAACCTCCTTATTTGACCTTGACATCTGTCTATTACATTCCTAACATCCCTTATAATTTAATATCTGTTAGTAAATTGATCAACTCTCTTAACTGTATTGTCACCTTCTCAACCATTATGTTTCTGTGTAGGACCTGGGTAAGGGGAAGAGGATTGGAGTGGGTCGTGAGTCACGGGGTCAGTTCTACCTGGTTGTGCCGAATCCTTCCGTTGCTTGTTCTCTCACAGAATCTCCACAACTCATCCACAGTCGCCTCGGGCATCCTAGTCTTTCAAAATTACAGAAGATGGTTCCTCTTTTATCTGGTTTTCAGACTTTAGATTGTCAGTCATGTCAGCAAGGAAAGCACATACGCTCATCCTTTGTTAATCAAGTCAATAAACGAGCTGATGCTCCTTTTTCAATTAGTCATTTAGATATTTGGGGTCCTAGTCGTAGTGTGTCTGTTTTAGGTTTTCGGTATTTTTTTTACCTTTATTGATGATTTTTCCCGTTGTACTTGGATTTATTTAATGAAAAACTGTTCTGAGTTTTTTCTATTTATCAAAAATTCTCTGCTGAAATTCATACTCAATTTGGTGCTTCTATTCGTAATTTACGTAGTGATAATGTTAAGGGATATGTTTTTGTTGACTTTTCTAATTTCTTAGCCACACAGGGTACTTTACACCAAACTACTTGTCCTCACACTCCACAACAAAATGGAGTAGCTGAACGTAAGAATAGACATCTCATTGAGACTGCGTAGACTCTTCTTATTCACATGTGCTTAATAATGACATTCCTTATAACTTATTGCTTCCAGATGTTCCTCTCTATCCTCTATCCCCACGTCTTTGGTTGTACCTGTTTTGTTCATGATCTCACTCCTGGTAAGGACAAGTTAACGTCCAAAGTCTTTAAATGCATTTTTCTTGGTTATTCTCGTCTTCAAAAGGTTTATCGTTGTTATTCTCCCGATCTCAAGTGTTACTTAGTTTCCGCTGATGTCACCTTTCTAGATCAACAACTCTTTAATTCTATCCCATCTCAATTGTCACAGGTTGATCATGTTCTTCCTTATCCTTTTCTTGACTTGTCTTTGCCAGCTGCAGATGCTTCTATTCCAGATGAACAACCTATTGCTTCAGTACCTGAGGACCGTCCATTTCTCACTTATCAGCGCCGTAAAACTGTGCCTTCTGTCGACTCGACTCCTGCTGACTCATCGCCCCCTGCTGTTGATTCTTCCCCTCTGGATCCTTCACCAAAGGCTCTTCCTATTGCTCAAAGAAAAGATACACGTACTACTCGTAACCCTTATCCTCTTTATACCTTCTTGAGCTATGACCGTCTTTCACCTTTGTTTCTAGTCTTTCTTCTGTTTCTATTCCTAAGACCACAGGTGAAGCACTTTCCCATCCTGGGTGGCGCCAAGCGATGCTTGATGAGATAACCGCACTTCATACCAATGGCACTTGGGACCTTGTTTTTGCTCTTCCAGAGAAGTTTAAAGTTGGTTGTCGCTGGGTTTTTAATGTGAAAGTTGGACCTGATGGCCATGTTGATCGTCTCAAGGCACGTGTAGTTGCAAAGGGTTTTACTCAAATCTTCGGCCTTGATTGTAGCGATACATTCTTTTCGGTCGTTAAGATGGCGTCAGTTCGCCTATTTCTTGCCCTTGCTGTTGTTCGTCACTGGTCACTCCTTCAACTTGACATCAAAAATTTCGTTCTTCATGGTGACTTACAAGAAGAAGTTTACATGGAGCAACCACCTGGTTTTGTTGCTCAGGGGAAGTCTGGGAAGGTGTGTCGTCTTCGAAAATCCTTATATGGTCTCAAGCAGTCTCCTCGAGCATGGTTCAGTCGCTTCAGTTCTGCTGTTCAGGTGTTTGGCTAATCCGCAGTAAAGTTGACTATTCTGTATTTTATAGGATCAGATCTCCTGATAAGTGCATCTATTTGTTAGTCTATGTTGATGAGATCATTCTCACCGGAAGTGATCAAGACGGAATTCGTCACTTAAAACAACATTTATTCAGTGCTTTCAAACAAAGGACCTAGGGAAGCTGCGTTACTTCTTGGGAATTGAGGTGGCGCAATCTAGACAGGGCATTTCTATCTGTCAAAGGAAGTATGCCTTGGATATCCTAGAAGAGACTGGTATGTTGGGGTGTAAACCAGTTGATACACCCATGGATCCCAATGTCAAGTTATTGCCCGAACAGGCTGAACCGTTGTCTGATCCTGGACGTTATCGGAGGCTAATTGGGAAGCTCAATTATCTAACTGTGACTAAGTCAGACATTTCTTTCGCTGTTAGTACGACTAGTCAGTTCCTTGATTCCCCTTGTGATTCTCATTGGGATGCTGCTGTGAGGATCCTCCGATACATCAAAGGAGCACCAGGAAAATGTTTGTTGTATTCGGATCAGGGAAATACAGAAATTTGTGGTTATTCAGATGCTGATTGGGTAGGATCACCCTCGGACAGGCGCTCTACTTCCGACTATTGTGTCTTTTTTGGGGAAACTTAATTTCTTGGAAAAGCAAGAAACAACCTGTTGTTGCTCGATCTAGTGCAGAAGCTGAGCATCGTGCAATGACAAATACTACCTGTGAGTTAATCTGGTTAAAGCAGTTGATTCAGGAGTTTCATCTTTGTGAACAGAAACAACCCATGACACTCATTTGTGATAATCAAGTTGCGCTACATATATTCTTTATTCCTGTTTTCCATGAGAGAACCAAACATATAGAGATTGATTTTCACTTCATTCGAGAAAAGATTCAGTTAGGAAAAATCAAGACAACTTTTGTCAACTAGTGGATGTCTTCACTAAAGCTCTTAGAGGTCCTCGGGTTGAATACATTTGTAGCAAGCTTGGTGCTCACAATATATATGAGCTTGAGGGGGAGTGTTAGAATATATTAGATATGATTAGATTACTTCCTATTTGTAAATATTCCGTTTGATTTAGGTCTGCGCCTTTCACTTAAGCCCATTAGGGTCTCTATATATTGTAACTCTCTGAATTAGATTAATACACAACATATTATTTTATATTCAAGTATAATCAAAAGTAATTAAGGTTTGTTAAGTAAACACATTTAAGGCTAAGTAACCAGCTTTTAGGCGAAATTGGGGAGAGCATATCTCCCTGCACAGAGGTCGTATAGGACTGTGCCTTATATCAAATTGAAGCTTGAGATGTTAGCTATGTGGTGTCAAAAGTTGGTATCAATTGAAGATGTATTCCATTCTGTATGTTCGTTTGAGTGAGGACTGCACAGGGAGGCCATGTGTAGGGGCTGTACATGGCTGCAACTTCCACGAATTGTTCTCCCTCTGTGCTTACTCAAATTAGGCTCATAATATGTCGAATTAAAGATAAAGGTGTCTAGTAATCTACATAAAAATTTGAGAACAATTGGTTTAACAGATTTTTCAGAATCGCAGAAATGGTAAAGGATGTTTAGGGCCATGTTCGGAGTTGGCAAACAGGTTTACTTGTCCAACTTTAAATGGTGATAAACGGAGCTAGGAAACTCCAAATGAGGCATGTGATACCTTGTTGGAAAGGTAATTGAGTCTAGATTAACATACTAAAAGATGAGAATTTTATAACAAGTGAGTTGCGCTCAGTGACTAGAAAACAGAAGCATGTACAGTTTTGGGAAAAACCGTAAAAGTGATATTTAAGCTAAGTGGGTTTAGGAGAACCCTTAGTAACTTATAATAATTATAAATATGGCTTGGATGAGTTGAAAATAATTTAAGTTACCTAAGTGAGCCTTGCATGTGATTCTATGTTATGTAATTAATTGAAGATTTAGGTAGCTTGTAATAATGCACTAAAATATTTAATTATGTAATAATTGGTCTAGACTTATAATGGACATATTATTGACATGAGTATGAAAAGTGGAATCATTAAATGATTAAGTCGTGGATATGACTTGATTAATTAATATGTAATTAATGATGTGAATGGTTCTTACTCTAGGTGTGCCTAGAGAATCGTGCACTTGAGGATTTTGTTGGAGCATATGTATATTATTGGAGTGTGGGCTTGTGCTAAGCTCCCTGAGGTAAGCTCCTAGTTCTAGTTGACTCCTCTCTTGTGGCCCCACCATGATGGTGGGCATTATGGTTGTATTGTATGAAAGTATATGGTATGATGTATATGTGCATTCATTCATATTCATATCGATGTTATATGATCTTGATGTTATGATGATGCACTGATGATATATGTTATGAGGATCCTAGCCAGTGATCATGGTATGTAGGCTGCCTATGACTTGACTCTGAGAGCTATTTCATACTGAGGTTGTGTTGATGTCTATGGCTTGACCCTGGAGTCACACAGGTGTAACCGTCTATGGCTTTGACCCTGTGGTTACACAAGGATGATATGATGATGCTATGTTTATGCTGTATGTCTGTATTTTATGCTTTATATCTGACTTGTCATGCAGGAAGCTGGCTTAGGGGATTAGAGGATCCTCTATGAACCTTGAGCTTACTGAGATGTTTTTATCTCTCCCCGTTTGGGGACATCATTTCAGGTACTCAAAGTAGTGGTGATGCTTCTAGGGGCAAGGTCTCCGCATTGAAGTAGTTGATGATGCAGCTGATGATTTTATATTATGTTTAGACTTGATGTTGGCATGTAGACTTGTTAGCATGCTTAATTATTTTATGGAGATTATTGTATGTATTTATTTAGAGCCATGGATTATTTACTGATGCTTTTATACTTTGAATTAATATAGACTTGATGCTTGTATTCAGTTAATTTGGGCATGGAGCCTTATTGTTTGTATTGACCCATTGAGGGGATTGCAGTCCGTGTGGGACTCGCTAGCTATCTGTTTAAATTATTGTATCTATCAGGTTAACTGTATGGGTGGGACCCATGTTCCCATTTATCCGAAATACAACCGTTATGCTGTCCGTGAGACTCCGTCAGGAATGACACTTAATGTCATATTCTGATGGTCAACGACCATTAATACTGGCTAATGAGATTAATTCGTAGAGGTATGTTTTAGATTTACTCTTTCGCAGTATCTCACGTGAACGTTTTTAGAAATGTTTTCGTAAAATGTTTTGGAAAAAGTTACTCGTATTTTTGTAAGACGTGTTATTATTCTTTAAAATAAAGTCTTCCGCCGTGTATGCTAAATATCATGTATGTTAACAATTGGAGTGCTATAGGTGTTACATGAAGCCCACACCGACAACGTCATCGGCGCGTGACGACGAGTCTCCATTTCTGACCATCGTCGTTCTGATCTCCCTTCTTTCTCTGTGTGGATCTGTGTTGATCTCTTTGATTGGATATCATTTGGTTTGCGTTTGTGTTGATCTTTGTTGATTTTCTTGATTTTGAAAAAAAAAGTTTTTTTTTTTGTTTTACTGGTTTGATGGACTACGTTTGGTAAGATCACACACCCTCCATCTCTTCGTACTTCTTGCACTAATTTCAAAAATTCGTGGATTATGGATTCTGGTGCAACTAGTCATATGGCTTGTCTAGCTGATTAGTTTCTTTCATATCACCCTACTAGAGGTATCCGTACTATAGCTATAGTTGATGGATCTCACAAATCAATTGTGGGTTCTGGTAACATTCAAATTCAACCTTCCTTATTTTTAAAAAATGTTCTTTGTGTTCCTCAGCTCTCCACCAATCTTATCTCCACTTATAAGCTTACAACTGACATAAATTGGGTTGTCACCTTTTTTTCCTACCCATTGTTATTCAGGATATCACCACGAGGAGGACGATTGGAGTTGCTAAGGAGCAGGGTGGGTTGTACGATATTCCAGAGCATGCTACAAGGGATACCGGGAATCAATTATTGATGAGTCATCACTCGTCTACTTCATTCTCACAGATTTGGCTTCATCACAAACGCCTAGGGCACCTGTCATTTATTTGGCTTATTGAAGTCAATGTTTCCTTCTTTGTTTAAGGATCAGTCAATTGACTCCTTCTATTGTGATGGTTGTGAGCTTGCGAAACACCACCGTGTGCCCTTTCCTTCAAGTTCAATAAAGAGTATTGAGCCCTTTACTCTTATCCATTCGTATGTTTGGGCCCCCTATAAAGTACATAATATTTCAGGTGTTAGCTGGTTTGTTTCTTTTATTGATGATTGCGTTCAGGTGACATGGATATTCTTGATAAAAGACAAGTCAGAAGTACCAGAATTGTTTATTCAATTTTATCAAATGATCGAGACACAGTTTGGTAAAAGTTTTAGGCGATTAAGATCTGACAATGGTACGGAGTATGTCAACTAGCGTCTGTCACAATTCGTTTCAGATAAGGGTATGATTCATGATTCACATGCGGGTTGTTGAAAGAAAAAATCGACATTTGCTTGAACTCACCAGAGCATTATTGTTTCAGACATCTGTACCCAACTCTTACTGGGGAGAAGCCTTATTAACTGCAGCATATTTGATCAACCGCCTCCTTTCCAGAGTCCTTGGCCATGTAAGTCCTGTTGATCTCATGAACTTTTTTTTTTCCTTCTGTTTCAGTTATGCAAAGTCTCTAGTCTCGTATCTTTGGATGTGTTGCCTTCGTCCATATCCATAAACAACATCAGAGTAAATTAGAGCCTAGTGCCCTTAAGTGTTTCTTCCTTGGTTATGCTCCCAATATGAAAGGATACAAATGTTACCACCCTCCAAGTCGTAAATACTGTCTCTATGGATGTTAGCTTCCGTGAAGCTGTGTCTTACTTTCTACCCCTCAGCTTCAGGGGGAGAACAGTATAGAAGCTTCATCCATTTTCTTCGAGTCTGAGTCTCCCTTTCTGTTACCTACATCTTCTACTCCAGTAGTTACACTACATGATAATGAGAAGGAAGACTTAATTGTTGAGGCTGAAAATTCATCTGATTCCTCATATGACATGCCTCCTATTGCTAGACAGAAAGTACGCAAATCTGGGACACCCGAGCTATTGTACCAAAGGAAGAAACAACCCACACTGCCCCACCAGCAACTGCAATTGCCTGAACTGCTGGTAAGTACTGAACACACTACTTCTTTATTCCTGAGCCTGATATTAATTCTAATGACTTACCCATTGCTATAAGGAAAGGGAAAAGGTCTTGTACCCAACATCTTATTTCTCATTTTGTCTCCTCTAAGAATCTCTCTATGCAGTATAGAAGTTTTATTACAGCACTTGGCTCCATTTCAATCCCGAAATCAGTACATGAAGCATTAAAGGATGATAATTGGGTTCAAGCTATGCATGAGGAGATGAATGCATTGGAGAAGAATAATACATGGGAAGTTGTTGGCAGGCCAAATGGAAAAAGGGCAGTAGGTGCAGATGAGTGTATACTCCGAAGTATAATTCTGATGGGACTCTTGAGAGGTATGAAGCTAGACTGGTAGCCAGGGGATACACACAGACCTAAGGCATTGATTACGAAGAAACATTTGTTCCGGTGGCCAAAATGAACACTATAAGAGTTCTATTGTCCTTCGCTGCTCATTTTAGCTGGGATTTGAATCAATTTGATGTGAAAAATGTCTTCCTCAATGGTGAATTAGAAAAGGAGGTTTACATGGAGATTCCACCAGGATTTAACTCTACAAATGGAGATTATAAAGTTTGCAGGTTAAAGAACGCGTTGTATGGCTTGAAGTAATCCCCGCGTGGTTGGTTTGGAAGATTTACCAAAGTTATGCTTTCATTGGTATACAAGCAAAGCCAAGGGGATCATACACTTTTCTTTAAACATTCTCAGGAAGGTAAGACCACTATCCTTCTAGCTTATGTTGATGACATTATTATAGCAGGGGATGATATAGGTGAGAAATGTGCTCTGGAAAAAAGATTGACTGTTGAATTTGAAGTTAAAGATCTTGGAAAACTGAGATGTTTTCTTGGGATAGAAGTTTCTCATTCAAAGCAAGGGATATTTATTTGTCAAAGGAAGTATATTCTTGACCTCCTTAAAGAAGAAGGAAAACTTGGGTGTAAACCTTCCAGTACTCCGATTGAGCAAAATCACAGGCTAGGAAGTGAAAATGAGAGCTCTCCGGTTGACAAAGGACAATATCAACGAATAATGGGAAGATTGATGTGTCTAGCTCATACTAGACCTGATCTAGCTTATGCATTTAGAGTTGTTAGTCATTTTATGCATGATCCGAGGGAGAAACTTGCTAGCTATGGTCAAGATTGTCCAATATCTGAAAGGCACACCAGGTAGAGGACTATTGTTCCAGAGATGAGGAAACCTATCCTTAGAAGTTTATTCTGATGTTGATTATGCTGGATTCGTGACTGACCGACGGTCTACTTCGGGCTATTGTATGTTTCTCTGTGAAAATATTATAACATGGAGAAGTAAAAAAGCAAAATGCGGTGGCTAGATCAAGTACAAAAGCAGAATTTCGAGCTATGGCTCAAGGCATCTGTGAGTTATTATGGCTGAAAATCATTCTCGATAATATCAAGGTGAGATATGAAGGATCTATGAAGTTACTTTGTGATAACAAGTCAGCTATCTGTATAGCCCACAATTCAATTCAACTCGATCGAAGAGAAATTAGACAATGGACTTAGGGTTGGCAAAAAGGAGCCACGGGTTGGCTCGTAACCTGTCAAAAATGAGTCGGGTTGGGTTGGCAAAAATGAGCTGCCAACCCGAGCCAGCTCGCGAAAAAACGAGCCAACCCACGAGTCAAACGGGCCAGCTTGCGAGTTATTTTTTTTTATAAAAAAACACAAAATATAATATACAAAAATAGACAAAACCCATACATACTATCATCGTGTTTCTTCCTTCTCTAAACTTAAGTCTCAAAAATCTCACATCCCTGCCATTTTTATATTGCATTGAGATTCTGTGTAGAAGCCATAGAAACTTGAACAAAGTTTAGAGTGTGAAAGAGAAAGAGAGAACTATAAGAGAGCAAAACGAGAGAGAGAAAAGGTTCAGATCCAATTTCATATAAGTGAAAAAGTTATACATTGATGGGACCCTTGTCCTATTTATAAAAGAGGAAGGACACCTAAGCTAAAGTATGGGCCTCGTGGGTCCAGCTAATACCCAATGGACTCAAACAAATATAACAGTAAGCAGTTACACAACATTAACTAAAAGGTAAATTCTATCTACGTGGACACAAGTATAATAATAAAATGTACCACAGTAACTAAGTAAAAGATACAAGATAACTCAGTAACAACTAACTCAAGGTAATACATCTAATATTCCCCCACAGTAACTGAGTTTGTGTCTTAACTCTACAAATCTGATTAGAGAAAGTGGCTTGGTGAGTGTGTCAGCAATTTGGGCAGCAGTAGGAATATGAGTCACAACCAGCTCCTTAGCTAGAACTCTTTCTCTCACAAAATGAATATCTAGCTCGAGATGCTTTGTCCTAGCATGTAAAACCGGATTATGAGATAGAGCTATGGCACTCAAATTATCACAGAAATTTTGAGGTGTAGACAGAGGAAGTTGCAGTTCTCTAAAGAAAGACTTGACCCAAAGAACTTTTGAACAAGCAAGAGCCAGACTTCTATATTCTGCCTCAACTGTAGATCTGGCTACAAGGGTCTGTTTCTTTGGCCACCAAGAAACCAGATTTGGACCCAAGAATAAACAAGCTCCAAAAGTTGATCTTCTATCATCTGGATCACTGGCCCAATTACCATCACAAAAGGCTGTCAAAGAGAATGGAACCTGAGGATTGGTAGCCTGAATAAGCAGTCCATAAGTGCAGGTCCCTTTGAGATATCTTAAGATACGTTTCAAAGCTTGCCGGTGATCTTCCAAAGGCTGACTCATGAACTGGCAGACTTTATTTTCATCCAAGTTAATTTCAGGGTGAGTGATGGTGGCATATTGAAGAGCTCCTACTATGGAACGATATAAGTGTGGATCAGCAAAATAATTGGACCCAATGTTTGTAAGGTTGCAGCTTGAGGGCATGGGAGAAGAGATAGCCTTGGCATCATGCATGTCTGCCCTGCTCAGTAAATCACAAATATACTTGGACTGTGTGAGGAAGAGAGTAGTGGGGGACTATTGTTTAACTTCAATTCCAAGAAAATAATCAAGAGTGCCCAAATCCTTTAGAGCAAAATTAGAATGCAGCTGAGTAATGAGAGAATGAACAAATTGAGGATCATTACCAGTGATAATGATATCATCTACATAAACCAAGAGGAATATCAGTCTTGATGCAGCCTGTAAAACAAATAGGGAAGGATCACATCGGCTGGACTGAAATCCAAGAGAAACCAGTGACAGCTGAAGCTTATCAAACCAAGCTCGAGGGGCTTGTTTGAGCCCATATAGTGATTTAGTGAGTCTACGAAGCAGTGTTCTATCTTGAACTTCAAAGCCCGGGGGCTATTGCATATACACTTCTTCCTCCAAGTCCCAATTAAGAAAGGCATTATTAATATCTAGTTGCCTCAAAGACCAGCCAAAAGAGAGGGCAAGAGTGAGAATAATTTGAACTGTGATTGGTTTCACAACAGAGGAGAAGATCTCATTATAATCGAAACCCTCCCTTTGATGAAATCCTTTGGCCACTAATCTAGCCTTGTATTTATTTATGCTACCATTTGGGTTTTATTTGAATTTAAAGACCCATTTGCATCCTAACAGCATCAACAAATATAAGGCCAGATTGGTTGCCAAAGGATTTACCCAGACTTATGGGATAGACTATCAGGAGACGTTTGCTCCTGTTGCCAAACTTAATTCTATCCGAGTCCTACTATCACTTGCTGCCAACCTTGATTGGCCCTTGCATCAATTGGACGTAAAGAATGCTTTCTTAAATGGGGATTTACATGAGGAAGTTTACATGGATCCACCACCTGGTTTTGAAGAAGGAGATGGTTCTGTATGCATGTTGAAGAAGTCTCTTTATGGACTTAAACAATCCCCTAGAGAGTGGTTTGAAAAATTTACTCGTGCTGTTAAAGAAAGGGGATTTATCCAAGCTCAGACTGATCACACTTTATTTTTTAAACACTCCGATAGTGGCAAAATTGCTATCCTCATTGTTTATGTTGATGACATAATTGTCACAGGTGATGACTGGGAGGAAATAAAATCTTTAAAGGGGGGTTTAGCTAATCTGTTTGAACTAAAGGATCTTGGATCTCTCAAATATTTCCTTGGAATGGAAATTGCTCGTAGCAAAGCGGGAATTTCCTTATCTCAAAAGAAATATATCCTAGACCTGCTACAAGAAACAGGTATGCTTGGGTGCAAGCCTGCAGAAACTCCAGTTGAACCCAATATTAAATTGGGAATTGAAGATGGAAAGGATGTTGACAGGGAGCAGTACCAAAGGTTGGTAGGGAAGCTGATCTATTTATCTCACACTCGACCTGATATTGCATTTGCCGTTAGCATGGTTAGCCAATTCATGCATTCTCCTAAGGAAAAGCACCTTAGTGCGGTTTATAGAATTCTCAAGTACCTCAAAAACACACCTGGTCGAGGAATGCTCTTTAAAAGAGGACACAAGAGGATGATAGAAATCTACACAGATGCTGATTGGGCTGGCTCTGCATTGGACCGAAGATCCACTTCAGGATATTGTACCTATGTCTGGGGAAATCTTGTGACCTGGAGAAGTAAAAAACAAACTGTTGTTGCCAGAAGCAGTGCAGAAGCAGAATTTCGAGCGTTAGCTCATGGTATTTGTGAAGGAATCTGGTTAAGAAGACTTCTTGAAGAATTAAAGATATCTTATTCTCTACCTGTGAGACTCTATTGTGATAATAAGGCTGCTGTCAGTATTGCTCAAAATCCTGTTCATCATGACAGAACCAAACATGTGGAGGTTGATCGTCATTTTATCAAAGAAAAATTGGAGGAGGGTAGTGTATGTTTGTCATATATACCTACCAAGGAGCAAACAGCCGACATTCTCACCAAAGGATTACACAAACCCATCTTTGAGGATTTAATTAGCAAGTTGGGGATGATCAATATATATCTCCCAACTTGAGGGGGAGTGTAGAATATTCTAGAGTCTCTTAATTATTTCTAACTACTTGTCTCTTTGAGTAGTGTGATGTCTCTTTGATTAGTGTGATGTCTCTTTGGTTAGTGTGATGTCTCTTTGGTTAGTGTGATGTCTCTTTGGTTACTGTGTATTTTATTTATTACCTCATCTCCTTAACTACTTTGTAATCTGTATATAATGAACCCTTTGGGTGTCAATCAATATATGAAAAAGTATATTTCAGTCTTATATTTCTACAAGAGGTAAAGGAACAAGTTTCCAAGTATTGTTAGATTGCAAAGCATCAAATTCCATTTGCATAGCCTTAAACCAGTGTGGACTGAGTAAGGCTTGTTTCACTGTGGAAGGCTCAATGCGAGTTAAAAGGGCCAGATTGTGTGCTGCAGTTTTAGATCCTATAATAATAGATATAAGAGGAGATGAGGTGCTGATGTCAGTAGAGGGAGCATATTCAGATTGAGAAGGAGAAAAAGATGAAGAACTGGAAGATGGGGATTGTTGGTCAATATTAGAGGATGTGGAAGATGGGGAAGTGGCAGGGGATGACTCATCAGTAACAGGAGGAGAGTGATAACAGGTTGTGTAGTTTGTGAATGAGTAGAAGTGGATGATTGAGTATGTTGTGCAATATTAGATGGAGAAGAGAGACAGTTGTTGGTATGTGGTGATGGACTGGACTCCAAAGAAGGAGAACTCGAGGAAGACACTTAAGGAAGAAAGAAAGTTGAAATAGACAATGGAAGAGATGAGGGAGGAACAAGACATGGCAGATTCTGGGTCCAGATGGAATAAGGGAACTTATATTCACTGAACAAGACACCTTTAGAAATGTAAACTCTCCCTTCAGGATTCAAACAGTAATAACCTCTATGGTTTGGGGAATAACCCAGAAATATGCACTCTTGGGACCTAAAATCAAGTTTATATCTATTGTATGGTATGAGAAATGGAAAGCAAGCATAGCCAAAATTAATGGTAGGGTACTTCAAAATTAAAGAGTTTATGGTAATCCAAGAGAAACCAGTGACAGCTGAAGCTTATCAAACCAAGCTCGAGGGGCTTGTTTGAGCCCATATTAATTCCTCAATAATTTGTAATATGGATTCTGGTTAAAGAGTTTATGGTAGGGTACTTCAAAATTAATGGATGAAGATGGGAGTCTATTTATAAGGTAAGTGGCAGAAATAAATGCATAGTCCCAGTATTGCATAGGGAGTGACGCATGTGCCAATAGGGTTAAACCAGTTTCCACCATATGTCTATGCTTTCTTTCAACAACACCATTTTGATGGTGTGTGTGAGGACAAGTAAGGCGATGTGAAATGCCTTGATGGTTCACGTATTGAGTGAATGTTCTGTATCCCCCCCCCCTCCCCAATCTATTTGTACGGCTTTAAGAGGTCTTTGAAATTGATTTTTGATCATTATATGAAATTGCTTGAACACTGCTAGAGCCTCGGATTTTTGTTTTAGTGGGTAAATCCAGGTGTACCTTGCGTGTGCATCCACAAATGATATGTAATAAGAGTAACCCAATGTTGATTTTAAAGGTGAGGGTCCCCATAAGTCACACTATACACAAGTTCAAAAGGATCTTTATATACCGCTGTAGAGGATGTGGAAGGAAGTCTATGTGACTTGGCAACACAACTTGAAGAACATAAATCATATGCCATTTTATTGACATGAATATTACAAGACTTCAATACATTTTTGAGTGACTCAAAGTGTGGATGTCCTAAGCGACAGTGCCACAGAGAATATGTAGATTGTGAAAGTACATTGTCACCAACTGACTTACAATGACTATCAGACAAATGACATTCAGAATTTTTTGTACATACATCAGTATTATGACAGATAGAAGATACTTCAAAAACGTTATTGTAGGAAGTTCCCAGTGATGAACCAGATTGCAGCAGCTGAATAGAAGGAAAATAGTATAGACCATCTGAGTCAACAGTTCCTTGTAGGAGAACCTTATGTGAAGCCTGAGATGAAGGAACCAAAAAAGACAGCATTATCCTTTGCAAACTTACTAACACTAATAAGATTTTTTGTGATTAAAGGAACCAAAAGCAGATTATTAAGATGTAATTGAGTGTTAGAATCAATCAGTTTCAAACCAAAGATCTTGGCAGACTTCGATATTTCTTAGGAATCGAAGTAGCACAGTCTAGGCAGGGCATTTCCATTTGTCAGAGGAAGTATGCACTGGATATCTTAGATGAGACTGGTATGTTGGGATGTAAACCCATTGATACACCTATGGATCCTAATATTAAGTTATTACCTGGATAGGGGGAGCCATTGGCGGACTCTGGTCGTTACCGCCGACTAGTTGGAAAGTTGAACTATCTTACTATGACAAGACCAGACATCTCTTTTTCAGTTAGTGTGGCAAGTCAATTCCTTGACTCTCCTTGTGACTCTCATTGGGATGTAGTTATCAGGATTCTTCGTTATCTTAAAAAGGCACCAGGAAGAGGTTTATTATACACTAGTAAAGGGAATGCAGAAGTGTCTAGCTATTCAGATGCTGATTGGGCAGGTTCTCCTTCAGAAAGACGATCCACCTAGGGGTATTATGTTCTCCTCAGAGGAAATTTGATCTCTTGGAAGAGTAAGAAACAAACTGTGGTTGCCAGATCAAGTGCAGAGGCAGAATATCGGGCAATGGGAAATGCAACTTGTGAGCTCATTTGGCTAAAACAATTGCTTAAGGAATTACATCTCTGTGAACAACGGCCCATGAAACTCATTTGTGACAATCAAGCTGCATTGCACATATCCTCTAACCCAGTCTTTCATGAGAGGACTAAACATATAGCGATTGACTGTCACTTTGTTAGAGAGAAGATTCAGTCAGGCGAGATTGAGACAACATTTGTCAATTCCAGTGATCAACTTGCAGATGTTTTCACCAAGGCTCTTAGAGGTCCCTAAATAGATCATATATGTAACAAGCTGGGTGCTTATGATATGTACACACCGAGGGGGAGTGTTAGAAATAATAATAGTTTTATTATTATTAGTTTATTATTCTAGAAGGTTATTTGGGCTTAGCCCATTAGGTCATTTAGCCTCTTTAAATAGAGAACTCTTGTACAGTATTATACACAACAGAATACAATACATTTATACTTTCAAGTAGCATAATTGGCAATGAACATTGGATCAGTTTCCACGACCTCTACCTCTATTGAAACGACCTCCAAATCGTCCTCTTCCACGGTTCTGACCATAATTAGAGGATAAGTTCCTTTGTTCACCTCTGTTCTTCTGATTCTGAACCTGAGTGTCATCTTCTTCACTTCCTATTTGCTTTTTTTTTTTTTTTTTTTTGGTAAATACTTCCTATTTGCTTTGTTTGCTGTGTTAGGTTAACAGCTATAGTCTCTGACACCATAGATTCATTTTGCTTCATCAACCGTTGTTCATGAGCCAGTAGTTCAACACCAAGATCTGCAACTGAATATGACTTTTCTCTTCCATGAATCAGCATAACAAAGGATTTATAATCGGCTGGAAGACCTTCAAGGATCTGTTCAGTGTGTTCTTCTACAGAAACTGGTTTTCCAATTGTCTTTAGTGAGTCACAGATAGTCTTGATTCGTGCAAGATACTCCTTCACTGACTTTGTGCCTTTCTTGATGGTTTTGAACTCAGATCGTAACTGTCTTGCTTTAGACTTCATTGCTCCATGAAACAACTTGTGTACATTCTCCCAAGCCTCAAAAGCATGCTTCACTGGTAGTATATCATTAACAACTTGTTCAAAAATAGTTGAAAGAAGCCAGGTAAGAAGCATCTGGTCTTGTGTGAGCCACTACACATATGAGGAACTCGGAACATCATTTTCGCGATCTACATCAAACTTATACTTGAGTGGAATCTTCGGATTCACAAGAAATTTGTGTAACCGGTGAGATGTAATGACTGGATCTATAATTTGATTCCAAAAGAGGTAGTTATCCTATGTAAGCTTGACAAAAACTTGAAGATTGAAGAGAGAAGAAGAGGTTTTGGGCTGCATCAAATTTTCTTGAGAAGTTCGTGGCTATGCTTGAGTTGATTCACCTTGCGAGCTGCTATTCGCGCTTGGATTAGAAGCGGAAGACATGTGCGTGGACGATATGGCTCAGGTCCTCAGAATGAGAGCTCTTATACCATATTGAGATTTTGTGTAGAAGCCATAGAAGCTTGAACAAAGTTCAGAGTGTGAAAGAGAAAGAGAGAACTAGAAGAGAGCAAAACGAGAGAGAGAAGATTCAGATCTAATTTCATAAAAGTGAAAAAGTTATACACTCATGGGACACTTGTCCTATTTATAATAGAGGAAGGACATCTAAGCTAAAGTATGGGCCTCGTGGGTCCAGCTAATACCCAATGGACTCTAACAAGGATAATAGTAAGCAGTTACACAACAAAAACTAAAAGGTAAATTCTATCCATTGTGGACACAAGTATAATAATATAATGTACCACAGTAACTGAGTAAAAGATACAAGGTAACTCAGTAACAACTAACTCAATCTAATATATTGTTAGGCTGTGCTGGCTTTGTTTGGTTCAAATATTTTACCCACTTCGTAGCAAGTGGTTCTGATTGTTTCTTGATGTTGGTGCAAATTTGTTGTAAAGAAAATTTGAAACTAGAATATTTTTCTTTTATTTCTCATTTTGTAGCCGTTTGTTTAAGATGATGGATGCCACATAGCTGGTGCATTAATACTACAGGTTTATTTAAATAGGCTGAAAACGAGCCAACCCGCGAGCAATTTTCGAGCCAACCCGCGAACCAACTTGCGAGCTATTTTTTCAAGCCAACCCACAAGCCATATTTTTGAGCCAACCCTAACCTGACTCAGGTCTGGTTGGGTTGAGTTTTCTGGCTCCTTTTTTTTTTTCTAGCCAACCCTAACCCGATTCGTTTTTTTCGGGTTGCATGCGGGTTGGGCCGGGTCGAGCTGGGTTGACCCATTTTGCTAACCCTAAGTGGACTGATCACTACTCCATACATTCTTTCTGGTCGTCAATTGGCTGATGTCTTAACTAAGGGTCTTCTGATACGGACCAACCACAATAACAAAGCTAAAACAGAATCAACTCAGGAAACCCATAACTGAACATTCATCATTCATGTATTTCTCAATAACAATAGCAATCAGAAATGCTATTTAAGAGAGGTTTGTAGACTATAACGAAATTACAAGATCCCAAAAGAAATGCAATAAAGGTAAAGATAATGTGGAACACATATGAGAGGTTCCACTCTCTCCCAAATCCCGAAAAGGGCTCAAGGTTCTACTAATTTCCAGATCCCCTTCCATGCTCCCTTCCCTCTGCTTATAACTAACTCCAAGTCCTCCACTAACTCCATTCTGTTACGGGGTAATTTGGGTACATCCTAGCTGACGTGGCAATAGCTGTGTATGTTTGCTGACTAGGATCGTATCAATACTTCCCCCCAAACAATCACCTTGTCCTCAAGGTGATGTTTAACCCCCAAGCACCTTCCATCGGGATCCCATTGCTTGAATTGTTGGGATCCATATATGCTCGAAGAATGATAACTCCCACCAGGATCCCATTTTGTTATTGCCCTTGAACCCTTAATTACAAATTTGTAGCTGGGTGTCTCTGCCTTTGTTTTCACAAAGCAAGAAACATGTGCTCTGATTATCAGATTTTCATTAGCCGACATAACAGCCTTATCATGTTGATGAGCCTTATCACGTTGATGAAAAGCATTAATGACAATGGAAAATGTTCTTTTCCCAATATACCTTTCCACAGATTCCCATAGCTAGGCAAAGGATGTTCTTGTATTCCGTCCAGTCCAACAAAATCAGAATCTCCAACAAATAAAATATTCTGTTTATTTTCATTGACTACGCGAAACTTCTTAATTTCGTTGATTACCTCAGAATTGCCTAACTCACGCCATACTTCAACCCAAGGTCTCCACGCTCTGTCGTTCTCATTTCTGACTATCCGCCATAATACTAGGCGATTCAAAACCAAGGTAATTGGTTCCTTGATATTGATGTCCACCGTCGCGGAGTGACAGAAGGAGATAAACTCAGAAATGTTGGCGGGAAGGACTTGTTTATTGACAACCTCCACCAGCGGAGGGTTTTGGCCAACGTCTCCAACGCTTGATAAAGCTGCCACCACTGCTCTGTCATCGTTTCTCTCTCCCTCTTCTTTGTCGTCATAGTCGTCCACACGTTGCATAGGGAGTTGACATCTGTGATTGGAGCTCCAATGCCCTTCGCACTTGGAACACAACCCACGTTGCTGTCGATCATGGAACTCAGCTTGGGAACGTCGTCGCCCCTGGCCGGAGAGGCTCTCCGTCTAGCAGCTACTGGCGACATACGCAGATGCCTTCGCTGATGACCCTTCCTTAGGGTTTTCTGGTGGAGTAACGCGCGAATCGGTTTGCCCTTCATTTGGGGTATTAGAGATCGCGGTTGAAGGATTAAATGGGCTCATATGGTTTAAGTTGTCCTGGCCCAAATTCGTTGTGACCCACCCTTTGGTTTCTGCTGGATCTGAATTTGCACGCTGATCCAGATTTGAAGTGAGTCCCAACCGACTATGCAAAGAAAGTTGTAGAGCCTTTTCAGCCGCATTCGTTTCAGGCCCCAAAGTCACCCCTTTATCTTCGATCTTCCCCTCTCCTTCTTCCTCGTCGTCCATGTCCACCACCAAAGGATGCCGTTGACAGACCTGGCATCTGTGGTTGGGCTTCCAGCACTCATCGGACTTAAAACACAACCCACATGGCTGTCGATGACGGAGCTCAGCTTGAGACAGTCGTTGTCCCTGGGTCACGTGGCTTTCCAACGAGCGGTTGCCGGCGACGGATGTTGAGCCTTTCAACGATGGCTCTCCCTTAGCATTCTCTGTTAGATCATTTAGGGTATTAGGGCAATTCACGTTGGAATGCTGGTTGATAGTGGGCTGACTCTGGTTTAATGAACCATCTGGGCCCAAAAACGACGGACTGCTTCTTCTGGCTTCAGTTGGGCCTGTGGCAATTCGTTTGCCCAAATTCGCACGCTTAGAACCATGGATCCAAGTCTTACCCAGTGGCCCTAACCCCTCTTCCACCCACGCAATGCCTCTCCCAACCGGTCCAGATCCTTCATCCCTTTCTGCTGCGTTTCGTCTTTCGATCTTCAAGGAGAGCTTTTTCATCTCCGGCAAGCTGAAGGTCGGTAACCTCACCAGCTCCTCCCTGATGCTTTTGCATACGTCGTTCAGCCATGCGTCCATGAGTAAATCTTCATCGTCTAACCACAAGTCACCCACCTTCTTCTCAAACTCCGCACGAAACTCCGCAATGCTCCCTCTCTGTTTTACTGTGTACAATGTCCGGTAAGGGTTGTCCAGCAGCTCCGGTGGGTTCCGTCTGGTCACCCGAGCATTCGAGTTAAGCCTCTTGTCCCTTCTTCAATTTCCTTCCTTGCTGGGGTCTGATTCGTCATCCTTGAGGTTGTTCTCCCCATCTCTGGAACGACTCGGTCTCCTCCTGACCATTTCGTCCAATCGCCGAATGATTCCTGCTATTCCTCTTTCGTTAGCGTCCATCTTTAATAGAACTTCTTCGTGTCGAGCATCATTAGCGTCAAGTCTTCGAATCACTTCCTCATGTCTTGTTTCGTCCCAGCGCAGCTCCTCTTCTAAATTCTCCAATTGATTCTCCATTCTTCTGATAGTAACCATCCCACAGAGCTCCAAGATCGGAGCTCTGATACCAATTGATACGGACCAACCAAAATAACAGAGCTAAAATAGAATCAACTCAGGAAACCCATAACTGAACATTCGTCGTTCATGTATTTCTCAATAACAAAAGCAATCAGGAATGCTATTACAAAGAGGTTTGTAGACTATAACGAAATTACAAGATCCCAAAAGAAATGCAATAAAGGTAAAGATAATGTGGAACACATATGAGAGGTTCCACTCTCTCCCAAATCCCGAAAAGGGCCCAAGGTTCTACTAATTTCCAGATCCCCTTCCATGCTCCCTTCCCTCTGCTTATAACTAACTCCAAGTCCTCCACTAACTCCAAGTCCTCCACGCTCTCCATTCTGTTACGGGGTGATGTGGCAATAGCTGTGTATGTTTGCTGACTAGGATCGTATCATCTTCCTAATGATAGATTTCACGAACATACAACCAAACTGAAAATGATAAATAATCATTCCTCAGCTTGAAAGGGAGTATTGTAAATATTAGAATTATTTTATTATTATTTTGTAATAGTTAGAATACTCTAGAAGTGTATTTGGGCTTAGCCCATTAGGTCTTTTAATCTCTTTAAATAGAGAAGGCTGTAGAATTCCCCTTGGAAGTTATGATGATGAGCAAGGATGTAGAATTCCCTTGGAAATTATGTATATCCCTGGCTTGTTGAATGGATAATCGGGGCCTCTTAGGAGACATCCTACAGTGAGCTAAGCTCATGGAGGCATCCCTTATGGATAAGTATTTGTATGGATAAGTGTTGAATGACTTTGTTTATGGTTGAATGATGTTTTAGCGTTGTCTTTAAACTTTTTATTTTGAAATCTTTAATGCATCATGATATGATGAAAATTTTCCTAAGAAGTATCTAATTTGTATAGCTATATCCGAACCTTAATTGGGGACAGAATGTTATGATGAGAAAAGATAGGAGTAGAAGAGTGGTGGGAGCCCCTTATTGGGCCAAAGACTTTGTCATGTGATTAGCCCAATAAGGGTATCCATTAAGCCCACTGCTGTGTGTGTGTGTGTGTGTTGTTGAAGTTGTTTGGTGTGTGTGTGTGCTGATAGAGTTTGTTAGTGGGGAGGGTATACGTGTCAACTATATGGAAACGGTTGGAAAGTTGTTAGAGGAGGGTTATATGTTGTTAGGAGAAGGTTGTAGAAAGGGAATTTGATGAATATACAGAATCTTTTTTCCTTTGTTTTTCTCTTCTTCTCTGTTTCGGTTTCCTGATATTCCTTTGTAGGATTTGCGTTCCTAACATTGGTGCTTTCATCTCATCGGGACTCACTGAGATTCAACCATGCGTGTTCAAGATTTGGCCGATGAATTTGGGGCGTTGCAAGTTCGTATCGATCGTAGCTTGGACGATTTACAGGCTAGGGTTGAGCAACGATTTTCGGACCATCAGAATCAGTTCATCACGATTACTGCTCAGCTTCAGGAGATTCACGCCGCGGTGCTCGGAGCATCTACTCGTTCCACTGGTACGCATTTTACTTCTGGTACTGATTCCGGTGGTACTTCTCAACCGCGTTTTGCAGTTGATGATCCTCGTGCAGTCATGAAATCGATCCGGATGGAGTTGCCGTTGTTCAATGGCTCAGATCCAAATAGTTGGATCTTTCGAACAGAACTATATTTTGGGCTTCAGCAGGTTCCTGATGCACTCAAGGTTCGGTTGGCTGGAATGAAGATGGAAGGGCTAGCTGGACCTTGGTTTCAGTGGCTTTTCAATGGGGGATCTGCGCAGTCATGGGAGCAGTTGAAGTTGGCGGTTCGGCAGCGGTTTGGTGGCACGGCTTATACAGATCTGCGGGGAGTACTTTCGAAACTTACGCAGGATGGCACCTTGGATGATTACATTAAGAATTTTGAGGCCCTTATTAATCAGGTTACTGAGTTTTCTGATGAAATCCTTATGAGCTTCTTTGTTTCAGGCTTGTTACCGGATTTAAGAAGGGCTATCCAATTGCATTCTCCTACTTCGCTCCATCAAGCAATGCAATTAGCTATCACATATGATGCCCATTTTGTTGAGTTGCGGTCGTCTTTTTCCTCTTTTGGGTCGAAGAAGACTTTCACTAAAAATTCTTACACTGTGGAGCAACCGAAACCTTTGACTTCAATCATGCCAAGTCCGAAGCCTACTTTTCCAGCCCTGCCTTCCACGGTTCCTTACAAGAAGTTGAGTAATGAGGACTTGATGAAGAAGAGAGAGCTGGGATTATGTTACACTTGCGATGAGAAGTGGAATCCTCGCCATAAGTGTAAGTCTAAGCTTTTCTTAATGATAGGGGATTGGGAAGACTGTGTGGATGATACTGAAGAGCACATTGTGTGGCAGCCTGAGTTGACACATGAGGCAACTCATGAAGCTGCTTTGCACTCTTTGAAGGGGGATAGAAATCCTAGGGCCCTTCAATTTCAGGTTGATTTCATGGGTCGAATAATTCCTATTTTGGTGGATTTTGGAAGTTCCCATAACTTCATCCAAAAGCAAATTGTGGATGATGTGGGGCTGCCAACTATAAAGGTCCCTCGGATGCGGGTATTCTTGGGGAATGGGGAGTTTCTTCTTTGTGACAGGAAGTGTTTAGGAGTCCCTTTGAGCATTCAAGGATACTCATTTGTGGTTGATCTGTGGGTTATTGAATTGACTGGTTTTGGGATAATTTTAGGCATTTCTTGGTTGAGCCAGCTTGGTAGGGTTATCCATGATTATGCTGAATTATCCATGGAATTCATGACTTCGGGAGGAAGGGTGGTATTACATGGTGAGGCTGATTCTAAGGTCTCTTATGGAGAAATTCAGCAGTGTTTCAGCTTAGCAGGGGCAGTGGCACCAGTGTCATTTGATGTCTCCCCAGAGTTATTGGATCTGAAACAGTTTGTTCCTTTGGAAATTTGGACCATTTTGGTGCAATTTCAAGCGGTTTTCCAGTTACCCAGGGGACTACCCCCTCCCAGGGGCTGTGATCATGCTATACATTTGGTTGATGGGGCTAGACCAGTTAATGTTAAGCCATATAGATATGCCTATCATCAGAAGGAAGAAATTGAGAGGCAAGTTTCTGAATTGCTGGCTTCGGGGTTGATTAAAGAGAGCAGGAGCCCTTTTTCTTCACCTGTCTTGTTGGTTAAGAAACAAGATAATTCATGGCGAATGTGTATTGACTACAGGGCCTTGAATAATATTACTATTAAGGACAGGTTCCCTATTCCGACCATTGATGAGTTGCTTGATGAGCTTCATGGAGCAAGGATATTTACCAAGCTTGACTTGAGGAGTGGATACCATCAAATACTATTGGTTCCTGGGGATACTCCCAAAACTGCCTTTCGAACACATGAAGGGCATTATGAGTTTTTAGTGATGCCCTTTGGGTTAACTAATGCTCCTTCAACTTTTCAGGCAGCTATGAATCATATGTTTCGACCTTATTTGAGGAAGTTCATCATAGTGTTCTTTGATGATATTCTTATATATAGTGGTTCTATGGAAGAACACTATAATCACCTTGTCTTAACCTTAACATGTTTACAGGAGAACTTGTTGTGGTGAAGCTTAGTAAGTGTGGATTTGCATTGGCCGAGGTGGAGTATTTGGGACATCTAGTTTCGGGTGAGGGGGTGAAAGCTGATCCCAAGAAGATTGCTGCTATGAAGCAATGGCCACAGCCGAAGACTATTAAGCAGTTAAGAGGGTTCATTGGCTTGACAGGGTATTATAGGAGATTCATTAGACAGTATGCATCTCTAGCTTCTCCTTTGACTGACATGTTGAAAAAGGATTGTTTTATTTGGGGAGTTGAAGCTGCCGAAGCCTTTGAAGCATTGAAGGAGATTATGTCTAGTACCCCAGTACTGTCCTTGCCTGATTTCAACTTGCCCTTTGTAGTTGAAACTGATGCTTCAGCTGTGGGAATTGGGGCTGTCCTCTTACAACAAAATCACCCTATTGCTTTCTTTAGCAAGAAGTTGGGACCTAGGTTGAGGGTGGCATCTACCTATGTCCGAGAGCTTTATGCTTTGACGGAGGCAGTTAAAAAGTGGAGACATTATTTGCTTGGGTTTATTATTCGTACAGACCATAGGAGTCTCAAAGAGCTCTTGACACAGACTGTGCAAACAATTGAGCAACAAAGGTATGCTTGCAAACTAATGGGATATGATTTTTCCATTGAATATAAACCAGGAGCAGCCAATGTTGTTGCCGATTCCCTATCAAGAAGCTGTGAGGAGGAGCATCCTGGGAGCATCCTAGCTTTGCTAACAGCAGTCTCCTTTCAGTTGGTGGATCAGATTCGTGAGGAGAATAAGGTTGATCCTGAGTTGCTGCAAATTCGGTTGAAGCTGCAACAGAATGATTTGGGGGATCCGGCTGTTACTGAACGGGATGGAATTCTGTTCCATAAAAACCGTTATTTGTTGGGCACCAATTCGGCATTGAGAGATATCCTTTTGCAGGAAGCTCACTCTACGTTGGTTGGGGGTCATGCAGGTGTGGCTAGAACTTTGTTAAGGTTATCTGCTTCTTTTTATTGGAAAGGAATGAGGAAGGATGTCAATGAGTTTGTCAAGTGTTGTTCTACTTGCCAACTCATCAAAACGTCTACTTCTCCACCTTTGGGGTTGCTTCAACCTCTACCTATTCCAGCTGGGGTCTTTGAGGACTTGAGTATGGATTTCATTACCGGGCTGCCTCAATCCAAAGGGTTTAATGTCATTCTGGTGGTAGTTGACCGTTTCACCAAGTTTGCTCATTTTGGTGCCTTGACTACTCCCTACACTGCTGCGAAGGTAAGCCTCTTTATTTGGTGATATGGTGGTCAAACTACATGGGTTTCCAAAAACCATTGTGTCTGACAGGGACTCAATTTTTTTGAGTCAATTTTGGTCACATTTGTTCAAATGCAGTGGTACATTACTCAGGACCAGCACCTCTTATCATCCACAATCCGATGGACAGACGGAGGTAACCAATAGGTACTTGGAGCAATATTTGAGAGCTTTTTGCCATGAAGAAAATCACAAATGGGCTTTTTATTTGGGGTGGGCAGAGTATCATTACAATACTGCTGCACATTCGGCCATTGGAATGTCTCCCTTCCAGGCTCTTTATGGTAAGGCTCCAACTATGATTCCTTCTTATCTCCATGGTTCGGTTAGAGTTGAAGCTGTGGATGCTACCTTGAGTCACCGCGATGGGCTGCTGAAGTTTCTCAAGGAGCAATTATGTAGTGCTCAGAATCGGATGAAAGTGCAGGCTGACAAACATAGGAAGGATGTCACTTTCTCTGTTGGAGATTTGGTTTTGATTAAGCTCCAGCCTTACAGACAAATTACACTCACAAAGCGGAAGTGCCAGAAACTTGCAAAAAGGTATTTCGGACCTTTTCCAATCACTAGGATTTTGAGCCCTGTCTCTTATCAGGTGGAGCTGCCACCAAGTTGTAAGATTCATTCCTCTTTCCATGTCTCGGTACTTAAACGTTTTAGAGGTGACAGTTCAACAGTTGCCTTGCCTTTACCTGAGTTAAGCAGTGGCAATTTACCAATTCAAGTTCCTTTGGCTGCGTTGAAGTTTCGGCAGGTGCTGGAAGAACATGGAAGCAAGTCCCAATGGCTGATTCAGTGGACTAACTCTCTTCCTGAAGATGCAACTTGGGAGGATCAGACTGATCTTGAGTTGTATTACCCTGAGTTTGTTTTGCCTAACCAGAACCTTGAGGACAAGGTTCTTTTGGGAGAAGGGAGCAATGTTATGATGAGAAAAGATAGGAGTAGAAGAGTGGTGGGAGCCCCTTATTGGGCCAAAGACTTTGTCATGTGATTAGCCCAATAAGGGTATCCATTAAGCCCACTGCTGTGTGTGTGTGTGTGTTGTTGAAGTTGTTTGGTGTGTGTGTGTGCTGATAGAGTTTGTTAGTGGGGAGGGTATACGTGTCAACTATATGGAAACGGTTGGAAAGTTGTTAGAGGAGGGTTATATGTTGTTAGGAGAAGGTTGTAGAAAGGGAATTTGATGAATATACAGAATCTTTTTTCCTTTGTTTTTCTCTTCTTCTCTGTTTCGGTTTCCTGATATTCCTTTGTAGGATTTGCGTTCCTAACACAGAATGCCAAGGGATTGCGGTTTATTGAGTGTTATCTCACCCCATTTTGGGGTTGCTAATGCAGGGGCAAAGGAGATAAGAGAAAATCTGCTGAAGACGGAGTTTAGAGTTGTTTGTGTTCTTGAAAAATTGCCATGGTTGTCATTTTGAGACTGTATTGGATGTTTTGTATGATGATGTGAATCGGCCTAAATGAATACATTGAGCCAGCCTATGATTCTATCTTGTTTGACCAATGCATGTGAATTTAAGAATTTGTTTGCAACTAAGTTGATTTCCTCATAACAATGATTACGTGAAGTCATGTATCTATATGCATACTCGAAGTTGAAATATGTGGGTATGTTCGTAGACTGCTAAGTTTGACATATCCTATGCCTTTTTTTGAGGATTTCTGTAAATCGTAGTTATATGTACAGAGAACAGCTTATTTGCTATGTTAGTACTTGGAGTATGAAACATGAAAGACTAATATAGGTAGTTCCCTCCTAATGTATGAGTAGCTAATGCTAACCATCAATCAATGGCCTTTCTACATAATATAGTATATGAATTATATATAGTGCCCTCTAGACTCGTTAAAAGAAATGTAACGTTGTCTTAAGTACTTCCTAAATGGGGACAATTACATGTAATCCAACCTGTGGATTAGGATACTCCCATGTTATGGAAATAATAATAATGAAAATATATTAAAAAGAAAGAATTTCCTATACAGAAAGGTCCAACAAGGTACAAATATTATAGCTTAAGCATGCCCATGGATAAAGTTACCTACAAAATGAAATATTATATGCAGAAGTTACTTTGGGTAGCTTTTAATAAATATAATAATAAATAACCAGAAGTAGTCTTAGAATTTATACGCATAATAATTGAATCATTGTAGTTAGATAGAATAAGTTGGAACACCTTTCTAGTAAAGCAACTATATACGGAGAAAAAGGAGGATTATGCTACTGATATTGAAGGAAATTATTGGACTGCCTCACCATGATTCCTTAATCAATGTTATTCGTTAATTGGTGTTAAAAGTTAGAACTCAGCACATTTTTGAACTGTTGGCTTGAGAGGCTTGTTCCCTATTGCTTGTTATAGTTTTAATTTAGAATGTTCATGATTTTGCTTACTGTGCCATAAATCATAAGGATAACGTAATGGGTGCACATAGGGCGTTACACAATTCAACGTTGATTCTTGCCACCTTTCAGTGTGATTGTTTTTCCTTCAGTTTTGGCTGCCTTTTGATTCTTTTTAAAGCTTAGTTGGGGGTCATAGTGTCCAGCCTTCCTACTCTGCAAGGTCGGGTTGTAATTTAGTGGGAAAATAACTGCAAAAGCATTAGATATGATTTATAATCATATATCTTTAAGCTTCTTCGTATTCTGGAACTTGTTCTTAGTTGTTTTGTTCACTCAGCTTTCCATTCCGAGGGTTTCTTGCTGTTATCCATTTTAGTTGTTGTGTTCTTTACATATCCTTAACTAATAAGTTGGTATTCCCTGGTGTATGGATGTTCCCAACTAATCTGATTGTTAAATGCCTATGATTTCATCTTTCTTTCATAGATGCTGAATTCAGAAATACTGGATTGGAAAGGTCTGTTAGTTTGGCAAAAGATTTGGAGTGGTTCAAGGAGCAAGGTCATACCATTCCTGAACCTTCCTCTCCTGGTCTTACCTATGCACAATATCTTACGGAATTATCTCATAAGGATCCCCAAGCCTTCATTTGCCACTTTTACAACATCTACTTTGCCCATACTGCGGGTGGTCAAATGATTGGGAAAAAGGTAACCAATTGCATTCATGCTATAAGAAGTTAAATTATGTTGTGTTTCACATTGATTATGCAGCCCATCTGTGGTTGAGTGTCATTATTGTGCTGGAACATCTGTTTTATGATTAATATGGCACATTCACTTCGGGGGATATTTTTCATTTTTCCTCTCCGTGTAGGATAGTTACTACTATATATTTCCTTGAAGATGTAAAAAAGATACTGAAGTTTTTGATGAAGTGGGAATATCTCGACTTTCTTTTAAATGGAATAATCCGCAAAGTTTTACAAGGCTTGTAGGTATATATAAGCTGGTATGTCATATCTTGATAATTCCCACAATAGTTGTATCTATATAAAGATATTTGCAGTGTTGTGTTCCATATGTCCTATGTGCATTATTTACTCTTTGCATTAAATACTTTGTTGTGTGTAACTACCATTATGCTGATGTTAATTAATCAATATTACTAATTGTATACATACATGTTTGGATTTGCATATTTTGCACTTAGAAAAAAAGTTTTCAACCTAAAGCCCTTTCTAAAGCATTTTTATTATAAGTTTTTTTAAAATTAAAATAAGCAAGATATCTGCTTTTGATAACGAGCATTCTGCATTTGAATGGTATCCTACAGCTCTGTTGGCTGTATAAGTTTCACTATGTTTTAGTTTTTTTTTTTTTTAGCCATTTTCACGTGATGAGTTAAAAATTAATAATGATGTGACTTTATCCTTGCTGTACTCAAGATCTTCCAACATCTTGACCTTAACTTTTACAGGTTGCTGAAAAGCTACTTAACAGCAAGGGGTTGGAGTTCTATAAATGGGATGGTGACCTTTCCCAGTTGTTGCAGAATGTAAGGGACAAGTTGAATAAAGTTTCTGAAGTAAGTTTCTTGAACTCTTAATTCTTTGCATACGGTTCCTTGCAATCTTTAAAGGAATAATCAATTGGTTGATTTATATTGCGGCTTTATTTCTAGGTAGCAAAGGATAAAATGGTTGCATTCAAATTTTCTGAGTTAGAATGAATATACCTTTTGGAATTCCCTTGTTTTTATCAGGAATGGACTCGGGAGGAGAAGAACCACTGTCTGGAAGAAACAGAGAAATCATTCAAGTTGTCGGGAGAGATTCTCCGTCTAATTCTATCGTGATAATAGGTGCTCTGCTATCTATATAATTATGTGTATTGAAGTGCTGCCGTTAGCCAAGAACATTATGTCATATGTATATTATTTAATATTCGATTCGCGAATGAGTAGTAGCACAGATGTTGTACTGAAGCAGCCTTTGTTGATTAACTTTTCTATTCTCGAATGTTGCTTCGTGTTCTTAGTTGCTGGAAGAACATTTTATGGGTAATAGTGTGCCAAAAAAGGTACTGATATTAACGTCAGCATTTTATTGGAACTTGGTTGTTATTCTCGAACGTTCATGCTTCATATTGTTCAAGGGGATTGACCTGTTACTGCTTGTGTTGTAAACATATTTTTAGAAGATAATTGTATAACAAGCCATATTAATATATTGTGGAAATATAGAGAATAATGAAGTTAATCAGTTAAATTAGTGATCACTGATTTAAATTGATTCCTAAGTGGAATTGAGAGTAGTAAATAATGCAAATGACATGATAATGAATACAAGAATATAATTCATGCTAACAAGTTAATTAGGACCTGAGTAAGAGTATGAGTTATGTTGAAAAATATAGATCTCAATATGGTAATGATAAGGGTATTTTGGTAATTTTACAAGTTAGGTTTGAATTAAATTATGCTAGTCTAGTTAAATTGTATGGAAAATTATATGGGTTTAAAGTGACCTTAGATGAGTCTAATTATGATTGGATTAATTATTAAAATTATGTTAAGTTTGTATTAAAAACAACCGATGAAAATCCTTATAGGTCAAAGTAATGGTTAAGTTAATAAAGTAAGCTTAATTACTAAGTTACTAAGCTTCCTACATGACCAAGTCAGTTTTTCCTCATCAAAATACTTCTTGGCCGACCTACATACAAGGGAAAGAAGATTGGTTAACAAGTTATTCAATTTAATTGGTTAGAAATCAAAGAAAGTCAAAAAAAATTGGCTAGAAAGCTTTTAAGTGTTTTCTTCTCATCAAAACCACAAAATTTCTGCATTCTCTCCTCTCCATGACCAGCCATCATTCAAGAGCTTGCAGAGCTCATTTCATCTATTTCCATTCACTTTTAGATAAAACATATTTCACAAAAAATTATCATTGAAGCTTAAGGAACAAAACCCTAAGCTTTGTTTCTCCTAGAAAGCCTTCAATCTCTTGATCTCTTTTCATGAAAGCCACGAACTAAGCACTATTCATGGAGGAAAAGTTGAGTGTTTTCATGGTTTGAAGCTTGGAGAATGATCTCTAGGTGATTTGGAGTTTATTGGTATCAAGAAACTCAAGTTTAAATAGTTAGTTTTCAATTATGATTTTAGGGTTTTCTTTTGAAACATGGTTGAACATGGATGATGTTAAATCATGTGGATATGATTTATTTTGATGTGTATTCATGGTTTTTGATGTTCATGGAGTTGATTGAATTAAGTTTGAATCAATGGAAGTTGTAAAAAAATTAATGAGACCCTAAAGAGGAAATTTGTCTACTGTTTTGTAAAAATCATATCTGGAGTTACATAACTCCAAATTGAATGTGGTTTATGGCTAATTAAATCTGCACATGTCTACTATAACATATTAAAAATTCAAGGCAATTGGATTAGAAATGGAATTTTCATGAATTATTTGGTGAAGACTATCAAGGCTGGAAAGCTATGTTAGCATTTCAGCCATGTGAAGGAATTTAGTGAAAATAGAATGTTTAATTAAGTATTCATCTAGATTATGGAAGATGTAAAGAGAAAGAATGCATAGTGAACATGTTATATTTAATTATTTTTGGTTATGGAAACAAGATTAAAACAATGGGATTAAAGTGTGAAAGTGAAGAAGCCTATGAACCCTAAACTTATTTAATTCGGCCATATAGGGTTTAATATAGTTGGAAACTAAGTTGATTAATAATTAGGTTTCAAGTGGGTTTGAGTGGTTAAGTCTCAAATTGATGATGTTTGGATATAAGTTTAACATAATATAAAAGAATGTCAATTATTAGGGTTTCGGTCTGACTTATAGTATGAGCATTAATTGTCAAGAATGAAATGTGGAATTGATAATATATAAGTCTTGTGATATATTTGGATGTGTGAAAGTCAAATCTGATATATATTTGAATAACAAGAGTGAATTGTAACAGCCCGTTGTACACAGGTATTGTTAACATTAATTAAGATATTAAGTGCAGTTACAATTACAGCAATTCATTTATAAAAATGCGAGTAAACTTTTTCCGTATATTACGCGCGCATTTAAAACAATAAAAAGCATAATAAATAAAAGTTGTGACCGTAACTGTAAAATCTTCGCGGAATAATTATTTAAATTACTTTTATATCATATTTTACTTCCCTCAAGTCACTAAGGGGTTCCCATAAACCACTTAGCTAAAATCTCACTTTTACTTTTTCTACCTATCTAAAC
Source organism: Gastrolobium villosum (assembly GCA_032173675.1). Taxonomy (NCBI): domain Eukaryota; kingdom Viridiplantae; phylum Streptophyta; class Magnoliopsida; order Fabales; family Fabaceae; genus Gastrolobium; species Gastrolobium villosum. The sequence continues at coordinate 36,001 of JAVKPL010014296.1, read as the reverse complement.
ATGGTTCGGTCTTTGAATTTCTGCAGACAAACCGCATTCTACAATACTCCCATCTTTTGATATGTTATTCTGCACTTAATTACCTTTCTAAAAAGCTATCACACGAGTCATAAAGTTCTCGTTTTCTCCGGATATCACCGTTTGAAGTTGGACAAGCAAATCTGCCAGCCAACCCCAAAACAGCTCCAAACAGCCTTCACTCAATTAATTATTCTTGAAAATAAACTCAACCAAATGCTCTCAAATTTTTATATAACAAACTAGACACCTCAAGCTTCAATTTCACATATCGTACACCTAATTTGACCAAGAAACGAAGCGGAAATAATTTTCTCAATCTCGAGCCAGATCTGCCACATGTGCAGTGGCAACATGGGCAGTCTGTGTTCTCTGCCTTCTACAGGCCGACGCCCAACCCAAAAAAATCCCAAATTTCACCATAAGATAGAGGACATCTCAAGCTTCAAAACGGCGTATGACACGTCCCTATCGAACCTCTGTGGAGGGAGATATGCTCTCCCAAAGTTCGTCTAAATTTTGCCAATTTCTAGAAAGTTCGCCAGAGTTTCCTTTATTTCCAATAAATCCCAAATTTACAACAGTGTTCTATAACCTCAATTTGTACCTAATAATCATTGGGTGGCACACAAGGACCAACAATGCCTTGGTGCTCTTACAACCCACAGAGTTTATATCCAATTTAATCATTATACATCATTCATGCTTACTTTCTCAATTTAACTTATTTCAATCACAAAGTCCGATTGCATGCATTCTTTACATCATAATTATCATTCACATCCTATAACAGGTCTATTGCCCTTTCATCATATTACATACTTCATGGTTACATCAATTCTCCATATTACAATTTACAACTTCAAATGGTCATATTGCAATCTTCCTTCAATTATACAAAATAAATGCTCCAAAATAAACATAATAATCAAAGACTAAACTTAGACAAAATACATTATGAACAAAATGATAACCATAATCCTAATCATATGCATTGTTTGACCTAAGTCTAGCCTAGGCTCAATGGCCACCAAAATGCAAAATAAATAGAATCCTCCAACTCAACCTATGGGCTTCTTGCCCGCCGCTCCTACACCACTGGTACTACCTGAAATAAAATCTCCAAAGCGGGGTAAGATATACGAATATATCTCAGTAACCCAAAGGTTTTTGAGAATACTCCGCCCAATGGCTCACTTAGATGCATATAAATAACATAACATAACATTTGAAAACGGGATAAAGCAAGGGATTTAGTAAAGTAGGGGAGCATAAGGAATAAAATACGACGAAGCTGGAATGGTCAATGCCAAAACCACGCAACGTCCAGCTTATTGGCTCGGCATATAAGCCTATGGGTTTCAAACCAAGGCGTGTTCCTAGAACATCAACCAAGGCACCCTTCATCCATATCCACCCGAGGCTTCCTAGTGTGCTCCTATCCGGATCACACACCACGAGCCCAGATCAATTGGAACTCCCTCTCAAAGACCTATCTAGTGGAATTCTGTAACGCCCAAAGGCAAACCTTCTACTGGCGAGAGACACGATACATCCTATGTACCAACACACATACAATATACATGAACATGTTATCCTATATTATTTACATACATTTCCTACCATCACCCTCAACGAACATGGTGAAACACACACGGGGATCAAGCCCCAGTACCAAACCTGTATAATCCTCTCCTGCAGGTCCAATGCAATATATTTTCTGAGCCAGTTACACAACAGAAATGCCTACACAGAGGACATTCCCAATCAACTTCCATTCACCAATTACATGCCAATTCTCAAGCATAATTGCATGATTTAAAATACTCACCACAATCCCTTTTGGTCCGGGACCACGGGCAACCCACCGTGCACACGGTTCAAGGTTCAAATCCGCAGAAGGTAACCTACAACGACCATATACGGATCGTCAAAACACGGTAAACCATCAAATTCACAAAACGACAATTTTTCCTCCCCCCACAAGTGAGGTTCGGCCATTTAAGTGTAAAAATACAAAATATTTTTCTTTATTTTCTTTTCACTTTTCTTAAGCATCCTAAGGATACCCCAATGTCATTTTAGGTGCCAACTTGCATCCTACATCATCCAAACATCATTTTGCCAATTAATTTGCTCTAGGCACAGTTTCCATTTCTACATAGTCCCACCATTTTTTCCTTTGATTTCCAAGACATCCAACCACCACACAACCCTTCTAATTACCATTTAACAACTTAACATATCAACCATACAATTTAACAACATCAAATCCTCATTTTTCTCATTAAGGCTGAATTGTACATAGGCATACACCAAGGGATTTCCAATCCGATTCAACGACTCCACACCTCATACAAACCTATTATTAACTCATACAACAACTCAATTACACAATCCTAAAGCAATTCAAAATCACAAAGTGTTGGATTTCTCATTAAAATTTCCTAAGTTATGAGCACATTTCTTCAATAATTTTTACTGCATTTATCATTCCAACACATCATTCTAAGACATATTTATCTAATACACAATCTCAATTTGAGCTCTCTAACTCCATAAATCAAGCATACAAGCCCTAGGTTTTCATGAAATTAAATTCATCAAATCAACCATGAGAGGTGTTGAAACTTACCGACAATCAAGTCACAAGGCTCCTCCAATTGATCCCTAAGCAAAGCTTGAGCAACAACTACAAGAACCCCAATTTTCTCCCCAAATTTCTTTGTTGAGTTTTTCAATTTTCTCACAAATGAGAGGGTCTCAAGGCTAATGCATGGTACGGTTGAGTCCGGATCGTCATTTACTCGAAGATTGGTGACAAACTTTTCTCAATTTGGTGGCTAAGTCACCTTGAATCAAAACAAACCATTCCCCCCCTTTTTGATGAAGAACCTGCAGCCAAGGAGAGAGAGTGATGATGAATAGTGTTAAGTCATGTGAACTTAAGTGGCTTAAGTGAGGTGGGCCCCATCGCCACCTCACGCGATTTCAAACTAATTCGAATTTCCCTCTGATTCCACTAAACGTCCATAATTTCACAACCTATTTAGAAAATCTAATTTTTAACATTAACCATTGTCCTTTAATTACCCTTGATTAGATGAATCCAGAGTTCTCCGGTCGTTCAGAAAAAATGTAGTTTTAAGCTGTTACGCGCGTCGTAGGCACGCTTCCCCAAACTTACTAATTTCCGTCAAATTTCATCAGAAATCATATTTCCTAGTCCTATACGCCATTTATAACTTATATCCAAACCAAGAGCTCAAAACTCAATCGACACGTTTTACAGTGCAATCGTACCGCAGTATTTTTACCTGATAAAAATACTATTCACAGAATTTTCTAAAACTTGCCTATCCACTCAATTTTTCGCTCTGAATCCATTTCCAGTGTTATTTTTATCATCTGAGATCTCCTACTCAATTTTACTTTCGTAGGGTTGCGTGTTTGGCTATTGTCGTTTTACCCTTCCTTTGTATTTTGACCTGATTTTCAGGATTTTCACTAATCTTTCTCTTTAATCCATGTTTAATATATTAATATATAATTTAGAAAAGCGAGGTGTTATATTCACCCCTCCTTTTTGAAATTTTGTCCGCAAAATTAAATCATACCTGTCCGCTAACTCAGGATACAGCCGGAGAATCTCATCCTCTCATTCCCAAGTATCCTCCTCAGGTGTACGTCCTTCCCATTTAATCTTTAACTTTGGGATATTTTTCATTCTCAGCCTCTTTTCGCTGCGATCAAGGACCTCAATAGGACCTATAGGAGTCTTTAAATTCTCCCGAATCTCAATATCATTCGATATCACCACATGTGATTCATCCGGAATATAACGCCGCAGCTGCGATACATGTCATGTAGATTCGACAACTATGGGGGCAAGGAAAGCTGATTGGCCACTAATCCTACTATTTTCATTATCTGATACGGCCCAATAAAATGAGGACTCGGCTTCCTCACGCCCAATGCACGGCCAACACTCGTAACTAGAGATAACCGCACAAATACATGATCACCTTCTTCAAATTCCAGCGGTCTATGTCTATTATCATAATAACTTTTTTGCCGATTTTGTGCCTGTTTAAGTTTTTCTCTGATCATTTTAATCTGTGATGTAGTTTCTTGCACAAAATCTGGCCTAAATCTCTCTTTATCACTACCTCAGTCCAACAAGTAGGAGTACGACATCTCCATCCATACAATGCCTCATATGATGCCATGCCTAGACTGGAATGAAAACCGTTATTGTAACACCCCTAATATATTACTCAAAGGTGTTAACATTGCTTACTTTGCGGAAGACTTATTCTAATCGTGATTTAGACTTTTCTTTCTAGAAAAGATTAGTTTGGTTCCCTGCTGCTTTGAATAAACCATTTCTAGTTATCGGTCTAACCGTGTGCTCTTAGCGTCTACAGTTTTCTCAGGGTGCTTAAGGTACATTATGTCACAATTTGTATCCACATCAATTTCTACTATCTTTTAGTGATGTCAAGTTCTATAACTTATATTTGGTCCTCCTGTTATACTAGAATTCCTATTGTACTTAAATATCTCTTCTAGGTCCTTTTTCTAAATTGTAGATACATGGATAACGTCTTAGTCTCACTTCTTACTCCTTTGGAAACAACATAAACATTTAGATAATTAATCTCAAATCACCATGCATGGTCAAATCATATAGGCCTCTTAACAAAATAACAAAGTCCACAAAACATAAGGCCCATAATGTTTAACACTCACAAAACATTACCTTAACCAAAAGTTAAATGTCTAAAGCAACATAGGTAACATAATCTATTACAATCATCCCATTATATTTGTGGCTCAATCCACGAGGATTCAGTGTAGTCATAGTGTCCAAAAAGTTCCACCGTCACAAGTTGCATAGCTTCCAATATTAGCCCTTTATCATAAAGTTCATTAAGCCTATCTTGCAGTGACGGTGGGGTATCATCTTCACGACGTACCAGTCTCTTGCCTTTCCTTACCCACTTGATCATTTTTACCTGAAAAGGGGGGGGTTCCCCAAATAGGGGTGAGATTGGGGGTCTTAGTAAGGACTCATAGTTGGAGCAACCTCCAAACCATGATGCTTACTCCTGCAACTATCATATAATAACATATACAATAATAGAATGGAAAACATTTGAAACGTAGCTTGGAATATAAATCATGCTTTCAACATCATACCAGTCCTGCCATGGCAATTACTCTCCATGGTCTTACGGACGAATACCCAGGGTCCTCGTCAGGTTGCCTCTATGGTATTAGTGCACAGGCCATCATAATACATCTTGCATGAACAAAACATTAGTTCCAAGCAACCAAACATATCACTGTATAGCATCACATAACATATTGCAGTCAAATCAACACTTACATAAAGAGGGTGGCAACCATGGGGAAACCACTTCAACAACCATAAATCACTTACTCAATAGTCTTGTCTTATCACTTCCCAAGAGTCCAAGGTGGTTCTGGTCCTTTCTTGTCCCTTTGGTTCGGCCTAATAACATAATCATCCTTAGTACATAGTTCCAAAATTATAAGATCTGAACTTAGTTTCCTTCTTGATATAGGTTCGGCCCTTTTAGATGACAATGCCTAGGAGATGATTTTCACTAGTTGCTTTCATACCTAGGTCCTATTCTTTAGCATACATTTCGGCCTTTATCAAGATACTTAAGAAAATATTCACAATTTTTCCTTCTAGGCTTATTAGGGTTCGGCCATGTAGGGGTGTATACCTATAGAAGTAATTTTGATCACATGTTCATGGGTGCAATGTTCACATAAAATGATTAATCCTTAAATCAAACTTTAGACAATACTTCCCTACACATCAAATTCGGCCATTTAGGGTTAGGAGGCTTAGCAATTGTTTTGAAGCTTTAGAGGGTGCTTGCATACCATTTAGGTTCGGCCATTTTGAGATGATACACTTAGAAGGTGATTTCAAAGATGAAAGATACATGCATGGCTTTATTAGTTCAAGATCTAGTCATGTAAATTAGTTAGGGTTCATTCTACTAGCTTGGGGAGATGAAGGGCTCATAAGACCTTACCTCAAGGATGATGTCTAAAATACAACTCTAACTAATGCTTCACACTTGATCTTCAAGGAGTCTTCTAGGGTTGAGAGTTGCTTCCAACAACCTCTTGGTCTCTCTCTCTACACAAAGAGAGTGGAAACTTAGGGATTCTTTAGTCTTTACCAAACGAAATGAGATGAAACTTTTACCTTACCTATGTGGGTGGAGATAAGGGAGTTTGGAGAGCTTAGAATAATTTTTAGGTGACCCTAGGTCCTTTAACTTGCTATGGCCGAAGCTTTAGAGGCAAAGAAGATGAAGTGTTTGAGTGTTTAACTTGCTTGGCTTGTTGAGAAGAGAAATGGCCGAAGCCAAGGGGTGAGCAGAAGAGATGGGTCTTTGTCTTTGTGCTTCATTCTTCACGGCCTTAGGGGGGAAGGAGAGAGCTCTTTGCTTAATCTTTTATTTAGGCTTTGTCATCATTTGCTTTAGGGTTTAGGTTAGGGGTACTTGAGTGTTACTTGTGAATGTGGAGGAAGCTATTCACATGCATTGGTGGTGAGTGAGTGATGCTTGAGTGTGAGAAATCTTTCCTTGTCTTTGTTGAGAGGATGGCCAAGCATACAAGGGAGAAGAGATGATTGCTCTTTCAACCTCCTAATGTGACCTTTGCATGGATTCCACTTGGCATTGGTTTGGACTTGGTGAAAGAAAAATCTTTGCTTGTCTTGATGTGTGTTGGCCGTGACATGTGGGAAGAGAAGGGAAAGTCTTTTCTATATTTTTATTCAAATCTTTTGATGACCTAATCACATGATTCAAGGAGGGTTTGAGTGTGATTTGAGCTAGGGTTTCCTTGCTTCCTTGTTGTTTGGCCGAGGTTGAGAGGGGGGGGGAAGAGATTTGGTCATGTGACTTTCTCCTTGATGATCGTGTAGGAGGGCTTAGGGTTTAGTGAAGACTTTGATCTTTGTAAGGTGTCATGCATGGCTTGAGTGTGTAAGAAGAAATCTTTCCTTTCTTATCATTTGTGCATTGTCCAAGGTAGCTTAAGGGAAAGTAGAGTTGCTTTTGGTTAAAGTAAGTCACATGCATTGGTTAGGGTTGGAGTGTATCTTACACAACCTCCTTCATCACCTTTCTTTCTCTAATTAGCGCCTAGCATGGAAAAGAAACCTCATCCTCTTTTCTCTTTGTTGAAACTGAGATGGACATGTGAAGGGGGTGAAACTTCATTCAAACTCATCCAATCATGTGTTGACACCTCATCTAGGGTTTATCTTTGAATTGGGTTTGGGCTTGGTGGTATTTTCGGCCCATTAAGTCTTATAGGGGTTGGACCATTATTGGTTGGGCTTAGGCTTAGTGTGAGTGGTTGTGGGCTTGGATCTTTGTGTGCATATTAATTGGACCATGTCTTATTCAATTCATATAATGGGCTTGCATTGCTTTGGGCTTAAACCCTTTCTTATTTTAACTTAGTCATATTCTTAAGTAGGTTGGGCTATGACATTGTTTGGGCCCTAAACCACATTGGGCTAAGTCACTATTTATCTTATTTAGAGTGGGTTCTACTTGGGACTAATGTTTCTTATTCCAAACTAATCATTCACTAAATATGGGCTTGGCCCCTTTCATTTCATTCCATTAGGCTAATTTCGAGTACATGATTTTTGGGTTATTATAGTTATTATACGAGAATTCCACTAATGACAAGTACCTATCCCAAGCAGTGCCCTACTTCAATGTGCAAGCTCTCAGCATATCCTCAAGTGTCTGTATGGTCCTCTCAGTCTGACCATCAGTCTGCGGGTGATACGCAGTGCTCAGCCTGAGCTGAGTACCAAAAGCCTGCTGCAAGGCCCCCCAAAAGCGAGAAGTAAATTTCAGGTCCCGATCACTGACAATGCTAACCGGTATCCCGTGGAACCTTACAATCTCCTTTATATATAACTTTGCTAATTTCACCGAAGAGAAATCCACTCGCACTGGCAGAAAATGTGTGGACTTCGTAAGCCTGTCCACTATAACCCAAATTGAATCGTAACCAGCCTGAGTCCGAGGAAAACCAACAACAAAATCTATAGAGATGCTCTCCCATTTCAACTCTGGTATATCCAATGGTGAAGTAGACCAGCAGATTTTTGATCTTCTATTTTTACTTTCTGACAAATCAAACACCGTGACACATACTCAGCAACATCCTTCTTCATCCCAGGCCACCAGAATTTATCTTTTAGATCTTAGTACATTTTTTTGGCACCTGGGTGGACAGTATACTGACCCTTATGGGCCTTAACCATTACCTCCTCTGCTAACTCCTTGGGCACAACAATCCTTCCCTGATACATTAATAACCCATGTTCATTCAAAGATATCCCACTCTGCCCTTTCAAATACTTGATGCTGTCGTTCCATATCAGAGTTTGCCTAATTTTCTCGTGTAACTCATTTTCAATCCGTAAACACTCAAATTCATCCATCCTACTTGAAAAGACATCCGTCAATTTCAAATCACGGAATTGCTCAATCACTTCATTATCCCACATCAGCTGGGACACGCTGACATACTTCCTACTCAAGGCATCCGCTACTACATTAGCTTTACCCGGATGGTATCTCAGTTCAAAATCATAATCCTTTAAGAATTCCACCCATCTCCGTTGTCTCATATTCAGCTCTTTCTGATCAAACATATATCTCAAACTTTTGTGATTACTGAACACAGCAAATTTCATCCCATACAGAAAATGCCTCCAGATTCTTAAGGCAAATACAGTGGCAGCAAGCTCCAAGTCGTGCGTCGGATAATTTTCATCATGAGGCTTCAACTGCCTAGAAGCATAAGCAACCACTCTCCCCTCTTACATCAAAACACTCCCCAAACCTTTCTTGGAAGCATCACAGTATAATACAAACTCACCTTCCGGATCGGGAAGAGTCAACACAGGAGCAATAGTCAATTTATCTTTAAGAGCCAGAAAACATTTCTCACATTCCTGGGTCAACACAAAAGGAGTATCCTTTCGTGTTAATCGGGTCAACGACAGTACCATCGTGGAAAACCCCTCTATGAATCTACGGTAATAACCAGCAAGACTCAGAAAGCTCCGGATCTCAGTCACAGTCTTCGGTCGTTCCCGATCAATTACTGCATCAATTTATTTGGATCCGCTGCAACACCCGTAGCAGAAATAACATGACCTAGAAATTGCACCTCAGATAACCAAAATTCACACTAAGACGGCTTCACATACAACTTTTTATCCTTTAATATCCGCAACACAGTCCTCAGATGCTCCGTATACTCCTCTTCACTTTTAGAATAAATTAAAATATCGTCAATGAACACAATTACAAACTATTCCAAATACGGTTTAAAAATGTGATTCATATAGTCCAAGAACACCACAGGGGCATTAGTAAGCCTAAAAGGAATCACCTGATACTCGTAGTGTCCGTATCTAGAACAGAATGTCATTTTAGGCACATCCTCCGGCTTAATCTGGTTGTATCCGGACCGGAGATCAATCTTGGATAATACATAGGCACCCCTCAACTGATCCAGCAAATCATCAATACGTGGCAATGGATACCTGTTCTCAACCGTGACCTTATTCAACGACCGGTAGTCAGTACACAATCTCATGCTTCCATCCTTCTTTTCACAAATATAACCGGTGCTCCCCACTGAGACACACTCGATCTGATAAAATCCTTTGCAGATATCTCCTCAAGGCTTTAATTATTTGACAGACAGACAGAAAAGGAGACGGACAAATCGAGGGCTTCTCGTGAGATAATATCAACCTCTTGCCGCAGCAATCAATTACTGCGCAATTTTGAGACAACCAATCCATCCCCAAAATCAAATTAACAGAGGCCAGGGGCAAGATAATCAAATCAATAGTGTAACCCCTGCCTTCGTAGATAAACCAAACCTCTTTACAAATAAAGGAGGAATCACTAACCTCTCCTGTAGCAGTAGTAATACGCATAGGGGGATCATTCATGATACTCTTAACCCCAACCCTTTCGCAACATATTTCGCCACGAACGAATGCGTCGCTCCCGAATCAAATAAAACAGATAAATCAATATTAGAGATAAAAATTATACCTTTAACCAGATTAGGTGCCTTCTCTGTTTGCTGCACATTAGTAGTATAGACACGTCTAACCGTAGGAGAAAATGGCGAGGCCTGCAGATTCACAGCCTGCCCCATATTACTATAACATTCCCTGGCAAAATGCCCCACCTTACCACATTTAAAACAACAATTCAGAATCGCAGTACAAGGACCCTGATGATACCTCTTACATTTATCACAATGAGGAGTAGAATTCCTATCATTAAAACCGTTCCTCTGACCACCACCCCTCTTGAACTGACCAAGAGGCTGCCTTACCTGCAACCCCCTACCTCTATTATTATTCTGATTGTAGCCACCTCTGTTACTATTTCCAGAAGGACCAGATGTCCTCCTATTTTCATGCGCCCTCGAAGAACTAGACTTCGGATACCTGCCATAAACAGTTTCAACCTTTTTGCACTGGGTCACTAAATCAGCAAAGTTTCTCACATCAGTATTAGACATTCTCTTGGCAATTTTCTCATTTAGGCCTCTCTAAAATTTAGCAGATAAAAACTCAGGAGTCGGCAGCATACCCCCGTAGTTCGCAAACTTAACCAACTCATTAGATTTCGCCACATAGGCATCAAAAGTCATGGTACCCTGTACCCACTTATCAAATTCACCCTGCTTGGCTTCCCGAACATCCCTGGGAAATTACTCTTCATGAAATAGTCTTTCAAATAAGGCCCAAGTTATCTATTCTCCCTGAATAGTAAATGGGCGAGAGGCGTTGTACCACCACTCGTGGGCATCCCCCTCAAGCATGTAAACAGAATAAAGCAGTCTATGGGGATCCTGGCACCTCATAACTTGAAATATTTTTTACATCCCCATCAGCCAGGTAGTCACTTCCTTCGGGTCCCTTGACCTCTGAAATGCTGGCAGCTTGTGTTTTCTAAAAGATATGAGCCTCTGCTCATCAGCACCAGCAAATACCTGCCCAACAACCCCAGATGACTGAGCAACAACAGTAGGATCCATATAAGGCTCTGGGATATAGTAGGATCAGTAGTGTGGTGACTAACCTCACCAGAATGACGACTAGCCCCACTCCCCTCCTGGTGAGGTGTAACAGATGGCGTACGGGTAGGAGTCACCGTAGCCGTATGTGGAGGAGAATCATCCCTCCTGTGTCGAGTCCTATTGCCCTCATCTCATTCATGAAGACATGCATCATATCCTGATTATTTTTCATTAGGTTCTCGTTCATTGTCCTATTTGCAGCAGTCTCTTCCTGCAGAGCATTCAGAATTGCAGTAATAGGATCTGGTGCTAGATGACTTGCACCTCGAGTTCCAGAACGACCTCGTGTCCTACTCATGATATCTGTACATGTAACACAAAGGAATGAGCTGATTAGACTCACACTGAGGAATCACATATACATTAATCATAAATAGTTCACAGATAGCTATGCAACACAAAATACAGTTATACATTATCAGAGTTTCCTTACAAAATTGCTCTGATACCATAAAATACAACAGCCCATTGTACATCGGTATTGTTAACATTAATTATGATATTAAGCGCAGTTACAATCACAGCAATTCATTTATAAAACTGCAAGTAAACTTTTTCTGTTTATTACGCGAGAATTTAAAACAATAAAAAGTGTAATAAATAAAAACTATGACCGTAACTGTAAAATATTCGTGGAATAATTATTTAAACTACTTTTATATCATATTTTACTTCCCTCAAGACACTAAGGGGTTCCCATAAACCACCTAGCTAAAATCTCACTTTTACGTTTTCTACATATCCGAATATGGTACGATCATTGAATTTCTACGGACAAACCGCAATCTACAAGCCTCCCATCTTTTGATATGATATTCTAAACTTAATTAACTTTCTAGGAAGCTATCACATGAGTCATAAAGTTCTCGTTTGCTCCGGATATCACCGTTTGAAGTTGGACAAGCAAATCTGCCAGCCAACCCCAAAATAGCTTCAAACAGCCTTCACTCAATCAATTATTCTGGAAAATACACTCAACCAATTGCTCTCAAAGTTTTATACAACAAACTAGACACCTCAAGCTTCAATTTGACATATTTTAAACCTAATTTGACAAAGAAATGAAGGGGGAAATTTTTTCCCAATCTCACGCTGGATCTGCCACATGTGCAGTGGCAACATGGGAAGTCTGTGTTCTCTGCCTTCTACAGGCCGACGCCTAACCCAGAAAGATCCCAAATTTTACCACAACATAGGATATCACAAGCTTCAAAACGGCGTATGGCACGTCCCTATCGGACCTCTGTGGAGGAAGATATGCTCTCCAAAAGTTCGTCTAAATTTTGCAAATTTCTAAAAAGTTCGCCAGAGTTTCCTTTGTATTTCCAATAAATCCCAGATTTACAACAGTGTTCTATAACCTCAATTTGTACCTAATAATCATTGGGTGGCACACAAGGACTAGAAATGCCTTGTTTCTCTTACAACCCACACAGTTTATATCCAATTTAATCATTATACATCATTCATGCTTACTTTCTCAATTTAACTTATTTCAATCACAAAGTCCGATTGCATGCATTCTTTACATCATAATCATCTTTCACATCCTATAATAGGCCTATTGCCCTTTTATCATATTACATAAATGCATTCTTTACATCATAATCATCTTTCACATCCTATAATAGGCCTATTGCCCTTTTATCATATTACATACTTCATGGTTACATCAATTCTCCATATTAAGATTTGCAACTTCAAATGGTCATATTACAATCTTCCTTCAATTATACAAAATAAATGCTCCAAAATAAACATAATAATCAAAGACTAAACTTAGACAAAATACATCATGAACAAAATGATAACCATAATCCTAATCATATGCATTGTTCATGACCTAAGTCTAGCCTAGGCCCAATGGCCACCAAAATGCAAAATAAACAGAATCCTCCAACTCAGCCTATGGGCTTCTTGCCCGCCGCTCCTTCATCACCGGTACTACCTGAAATAAAATTCTCAAAGCGGGGTGAGATATACGAATATATCTCAGTAACCCAGAGGCTCTGGAGAATACTCTGACCAATGGCTCACTTCGATGCATATAAATAACATAACATAACATCTGAAAACGGTATAAAGCAAGGGATTTAGTGAAGTAGGGGAGCATAGGGGATAAAATACGATGAAGCTGGAATGGCCAATACCAAAATCACGCAACATCCATCCTATTGGCTCGGCATATAAGCCTACGGGTCTCAAACCAAGGCGTGTTCCTAGAACATCAACCAAGGCACCCTCTATCCATATCCACCCGAGACTCCCTAGTATGCTCCTATCCGGATCACACACCACGACCCCAGGTCAACTGGAACTCCCTCTCGGAGACCTATCCAGTGGAAGTCCATAACCCCCGAAGGCAAACCGTCTACTAGCCAGAGACACGGTACATCCTATGTACCAACACATATACAATATGCATGAACATGTTATCCTATATTATTTATAAACATTTCCTACCATCACCCTCAATGGGCATGGTGGAACACACACGAGGATCAAGCCCCAGTACCAAGAAGTTACCTGTATATTCCTCTCCTGCAGCTCCAATGCAATATATTTTCCGAGCCAGTTACACAACAGAAATGCCTACACAGAGGACATTCCCAATCAACTTCCATTCACCAATTACATGCCAATTCTCAAGCATAATTGCATGATTTAAAATACTCACCACAATCCCTTTTGGTCCGGGACCAAGGGCAACCCACCATGCTCACGGTTCAAGGTTTAAATCCGCTGAAGGTGACCTACAACGACCATATACGGATCGTCAGAACATGGTAAACCATCAAATTCACAAAATGACAATTTTTCCTCCCCCCACAAGTGATGTTCGGCCATTTAATTGTAAAAATACAAAATATTTTTCTTTATTTTATTTTCACTTTCCTTAAGCATCCTAAGGATACCCCAATGTCATTTTAGGTGCCAATTTGCATCCTATATCATCCAAACATCATTTTGCCAATTAATTCTCTCTAAGCACAATTTCCATTTCTACATAGGCCCACCATTTTTTCCTTTGATTTCCAAGACATCCAACCACCACACAACCCTTCTAATTACCATTTAACAACTCAACTTATCAACCATACAATTTAACAACATCAAATCCTCATTTTTCTCTTTAAGGCCGAATTGTACATAGGCATACACCAAGGGATTTTCAATCCGATTCAACTACTTCACGCCTCATACAATCCTATTATTAACTCATATAACCATACAACAACTCAATTACAAAATCCTAAAACAATTCAAAATCACAAAGTGTTCGATTTCTCATCAAATTTTCCTATGTTATGAGCACTTTTCCTCAATAATTTTTATTGCATTTATCACTCCAACACATCATTCTAAGACATATTTATCTAATACACAATCTCAATTTGAGCTCTCTAACTCCATAAATCAAGCATACAAGCACTAGGTTTTCATGAAATTAAATTCATCAAATCAACCATGAAAGGTGTTGAGACTTACCCATAATCAAGTCACAAGGCTCCTCCAATTGATCCCTAAGCAAAGCTTGAGCACCAACTACAAAACCCCAATTTTCTCCCCAAATTTTGTGGCTGAGTTTGTCAATTTTCTCACAAATGAGAGGGTTTCAAGGCTAATTGAGTCCGGATCGTCGTTTACTTGAAGATTGGTGACAAACTTTTCTCAATTTGGTGGCTAAACCACCTAGAGTCAAAACAAAACATTCCCCCCTTTTTTTATGATGCAGCCAAGGAGAGAGAGAGAGAGAGTGATGAGAGTGATGATGAATAGTGTTAAGTCATGTGGACTCAAGTGAGGTGGGCTCCACGCCACTTCACGCGATTTCAAACTAATTCGAATTTCCCTCCGATTCCACTAAACGTCCATAATTTCACAACCTATTTAGAAACTCTAATTTTTAAAATCAACCATTGTCCTTTAATCACCCTTGATCAGATGAATCCAGAGTTTTTCTGTCTTTCGGAGAAAATGCAGTCTTAAGCTGTTATGCGCGCCGTAGGCACGCTTCCCCAAACTTACTAATTTCCGTCAAATTTCATCAAAAATCATATTTCCTAGTCCTATACACCATTTATAACTTATATCCAAATCTAGAGCTCAAAACTCAATTGACACGTTTTACGATGCAATCGTACCGCGGTATTTTTACCTGGTAAAAACATTATTCACAGAATTTTCTGAAACTTGCCTATCCACTCAATTCTTCGCTCTGAATCTTACAGGGTTATTTTTATCATCTGAGATCTCCTACTCAATTTTACCTTCCTAGGGTTGCGTGTTTGGTTAATTACCGTTTTACCCTTCCTTTGTATTTTGTCCTGATTTTCAGGATTTTCACTAATCTTTCCCTTTAATCCATGTTTAATATATTAATTAATTTAGAAAAGCGAGGTGTTATATGAATCAAGAGATACAATGATTCCTGACCAGAGTTATGAGGATTTGACATAGTTACTTTATGTTTCAAGTAAGCATGCTATATGAGCTACAAGAGGAAAGCTCTTGGTTTAGGAGAGTTTTTCTGTGTTGTTCCACCAGGGTCCGGAAGGATCATGATTACAATATCTGTGTTTGTCTATTGGATTTTGTTAGATACTTAGTATAGTTGTATTCATATAGGTGATAATATGTGATTATATAATCTAAGATAACATGATAAAATTAATAGGCTTATATGATGTATGCTATGCAATGTATCTAACCTTAGATGAAGGAAGTGAACTCACGGGTGGAGACTACTCCATAAATCCTGAGTTTATTGAGATTTATTCTCACCCCGCATTATGGAGATATATTTCAGGTGTTTTAGCAGCAGCAGCAAGAGAGCCTTTTAAGGCAAGAGGCCTGTGCAGGGTGGCTAGACAATCAGTTGTAGTAAAGACAAAGTAATTTTGGATTATTGTATATGTGTGTTTTGAGGCATGTGTAATGTAATGTCTCGTGTGCACCTGGTTTGTTAACATGCAATATGGTAATATCAGCACTGCTTACTTAATTAAAAGTAAGCAGAAGACTTAAAAAAACATCGACATAGTTCTTTATGACTGTGACATAACTTTTTCCTTTATGTTTACATTATGTGATTTGTTATACGTAACTTATTCTCACTGTTAGTGATCTGTACAATCCCATACCTGCATAGTCTCTAATCATTTGACAACACTTTGACCATAAATAATGATCAAATATCTATCCGAAAATAATAATATCAAGTACCACTTCGGATATAGTTTTACGGACAACATAATGACTATAAATTGGATTATCTGGGGATCAAGTCCCATTATGTAATATCCCGCAAAATTAGGAAATTTCATAACATGCAATTAGGGGTGAATAGCATGCTCAAAATTCAAATTTCAATTATGTTTAGAGTGGAATTAATTTATTTAGGGAAATTATTCTAATGGAAATTGTGAGTGAATGCTTACGTATTTTTAAGAATTCAAAACACTAGTAAAAAGGGGATAGAATTATAATTAATTATGATTTAGGTAGCAACTTTAATTATTAACTAGTGGGTATATGAAATCACATACATTAATTGCTATATATAATTAATATGTATACATTGCATGTGATAAGTGAACTTTTAATAATATCTCACAAAATCTGTATGCTTGTCATGGATTGGCCAAAAGGTGGACACATGGCAATACCAATCTATCCTTAATTCACTACCCCTTGCAACCAATAAGAAAAGAGAGAAATCTCTTTGCATGTAGTCTTATTGGTCAGTGACAAACCCCATCTAACTTATCCCTTCTTTGTGCGCATAAGGTAAGGAAACCAATGGAAATTGTTAGCTATTTGGTTCAGATTTGTTGTCCAGTATCATCCTTTCCTTTCATTCCCACTTTTGGTCGTGAGTTCTTTTGAGAAGAACACAAGAAAAATCAAAATTTAATCACCTCCACCCTCTCATCACTCCAACCGTGCGCACACCACAAGGAGAGAAAGCAAATTGTATTCTTAGTCCATTAATAACAAAGATGACCAACCCGCCTTGGTATTTCTCCTTCCATGCGTACAACAAGGAACACAAGAAAACTCAGCCTCTAATTCTCCTTCTCAAGCCGTGAATCACCAAGGGAAAGCAACCAGAAAAGTTGCTTGTTCATTCCCTTTCTTGTCTCCTCAACACCGTGACTATGGGAGGAGAGAACCACCATCCAAGTTTCTTTCTTCCATTCCTCATGGATTCGGCCAAGAGCAGTAACCAAAGGGGCTGCAACATGAACTCGTTCTTTTCTTCTTCTTCTTGGTTCGGCTGTATACATCCATCAAGGAGGTGAAATATTTCTTTTTGTTGTCTTCTTGTTTCCTCCCATTTGGACCGGTTTCTGATTAAACTATTCCCTTTGTTGGAACATGATTCTGCCTTGATGAAGTCGTTCCCCATTGCATGCAGATTGGGGACAAATTCCTTGGCTGAGTGGCGAGCTTGTGCTGTACAAGCCATAAGGTACCAATGAATATCGATCTCTTGTAATTTTCTTCTCTATTTCGGTTAGCAAGAGTGAGCTAGAGAGTTAGTTTTCTGCCATCCTTTTTCATTGCTGTTCGGTCACTAAACTCTTGGCTTTGGATGCATGCAAACTTAAAGATTGAATTTTGAAGCGTAAGATATAGCTCCCTTGCTGATGTTAAATCGGTTCTTAGGTTATGAAATTTGGCTAAACCTTGCTTATGTTAAAACTGGATTTACAGCTTGCTCATGACTTTATTGTAATTCACAGGTCCTCTAATGGTGTTTCTCTCAAACACTCAAACACACAAAACGAGTCTCTGAATATACCTCTTTCTATTACTGTGTATACCAAGCCCACTTTACAATGGTTTACATGGTGCTATTTAAAAGCGTTAACAGAAACTAATAACAAACTTAGGAAAACTAAGCATAATAAAGACTACTTCATAGAAACTCTAAAACCATTAATGTCCACTAACAAATTCCTATGGACACACCCCTTCACCAAACGACACTTCTTTTTCTATTTTTCTTTAATTGAATAAAGTTTAAACCAACAAAACTCCCCCTTAAACTTTAATATCTCTACCGTCTTTCATTCCCATCTTCTTCTTGCAATTTTCAAACAACAACGTCGGCAGGGGCTTTGTGAAAATATCTCCAACTTGATCTCGGCTTGCAACATGAGTGAGCTCCACCTTTCCTTCTTTGACTTGATCTCGGATGAAATGGAACCTCACATCAATATGTTTACTTCTTTCATGGTTGACCGGGTTCTTTGCTAACTCGATCGCGGATTTATTGTCAACTCGGATTTCAGTTGAACCGACTTGCTCTTGCTCCAACTTGCTCAATAAATTTCTCAGCCAAATTGCATGACAAACACACCAGGAAGCAGCAACGTACTCGGCTTCGCATGTAGATAAAGTCACAATAGGTTCCTTCTTTGACACCCACGTGAATGCCGTGTTTCCCATGAAAAATACATAGCCAGCCGTGCTCTTCCTGTCATCAACATCTCCGCACCAATCACTATCCGAATATCCTGTCAGTTTGTACTTGTCCGACTTCGAGTAATGAAGTCCTTGTGAGATTGTTCCATGAACATATCTTAAAATTCTCTTTGCCGCCTTCCAATGAGTATAGCTCGGCTCTTCCATAAATCGGCTTATTATTCCAACACTCAGACACAGATCCGGTCTCGTACATGTCAAGTATCTCAGACTTCCAACTAAACTTCGATAAACACTCGGATCTACCTTTTCACCTCCATCATATCTTGAAAGTTTAACACCGGGTTCCATAGGAGTTGAAACCGGGTTGCAATTACTCATTTTAAACTTCTCTAAAATTCCTTTTGCATAGGCTTCCTGAGAAACGAAAATCCCAGATTTGTCTTGTCTGACCTCCAAACCAAGAAAATATTTCATTAGACCGAGATCCGTCATCTCGAACTCCTTCGTCATTTTATTCTTAAAATCTTGAATCATCTCTTCATCATTACCCAAGAAAATCAGATCATCAACATATAGAGCAACAAGAAGAATTTTACTTTCCTTTTTCTTCACATAGAGTGCATGTTCATACGGACATTGTTCAAATCCATCTTTCTTGAAGTAATTGTCAATTCTTGTGTTCCAAGCTCTTGGGGCCTGCTTCAACCCATACAGAGCTTTCTTCAGTCTCAATACTTTCCTCTCTTGTCCTGCTTTCATGAATCCAGGAGGTTGTTCCAGATACACCTCCTCTTTGAGTACTCCATTTAAGAATGCCGACTTCACATCCATCTGATAGATCGGCCATCCGAACTGGGCTGCTTGAGAAAATAACAGCCTGATAGTCTCCATTCTTGCTACGGGTGCGAACACCTCGTCATAGTCAATGCCGGCTTTCTGTCTATACCCTTTCGCCACTAGCCGGGCTTTATATCTTTCGATCTCCCCCTTAGCATTCATTTTCCTTTTATACACCCATTTCACACCAATGGGCCGACTTCCTTTGGGTAGCTCGGCTAACTCCCACGTCTTGTTCTTTTCTATTGCTTTAATTTCCTCTTCCATGGCTGATTGCCACTTCACATTTCGAATTGCTTCTTCAAAACTCACTTCCTCAGAGTCTGCTAACAAACATACCAGGTGTGCTTCACTGGTGGAATCATACAGATCTTGTAGACTCCTCATCCTTGGTTGTCTCAACTCTTCTTCACCGTCAGAAACTTCAGGATTTGCAGGGATATAGGTCGAAGGTTGTTTGACCTCAATTGATCTATTTCCGGGATCCACATTGGATGGACTATTCCAGTCCCAAGCATCTTCTTCATTCACTTTCACATCTCGGCTAACCAGCACCTTTTTACTAACGGGATCCAACAACTTGTATCCCTTCGTCTTCTCATCATAACCAATAAACACAAATTTCTTACTCTTATCATCTAGTTTTGTCCTCAACTGATCCGGAATGTGTGCATAAGCAACACTCCCAAAGACTCTAAAATGACCCACTGAGGGCTTCAATCCGCTCCATGCTTCTTGCGGAGTCTTGTCATTCAAATTTGAATGTGCACATCTGTTCTGCACATACACTGCACATTGTACAGCTTCTCCCCAGAACTCTTTTGGCATGTTTTTCGTTTTTAACATAGATCGGACCATATCCAGGATAGTCCGGTTCTTTCTTTCAGCTACTCCATTCTGCTGGGGCGAGTACGGTGCGGTCAGGAACCGCCTTATCCCATGTTCTTCACAGTACTTCTTGAAAGCTGTTGACACGTACTCCCCACCTCGGTCTGAACGGACCGACTTGATGTACCTCCCAGTACCATTTTCTATCATCACTTTAAAGTTCCTAAATGCCTCTAGCACCTCGGATTTTTCCTTCAAAAAATACACCCAAGTCTTTCGACTGAAATCATCAATAAACGTGACAAAATACTTCTTGCCACTGAATGACCCTGGAGTAATTGGTCCACACAGGTCGGTATGAATTAATTCCAGAGGCTGCCTAGCTCGGTATCTCGCCATCCTTTGGAATGGGCTCCTCGCATGTTTTCCCAATACGCAGTCTTCACAAAAATTTCCTTCAGAGTTAAGCTTTGGCAGTCCCACCACCATGTTCTTCTTCATCATCTCGGTCAGACCACCATAATGAAGGTGTCCAAACCGTCGATGCCACAATGACATTTTATCTTCTACCTCGGCTTGCAGACAGCCGACCTCCATACTCCTCAGACTCAGCTTGTACATTCTATTTTTCTCCATCTGAACTCGGGCTATCATACGCCCTTGTTTGTCTTTCAGCAACAGAACTCGGTCTGTCATTAGAACCGAGTAGCCTTTCTCCATCAATTGTCCAATGCTCAGAATATTGCTTTTGAGCTCTGGCACGTAATATACGTCCCGAATTGTACCAATTCGTCCATCTCTTTGCAAGAAACAGATTGTACCTCGGCCTTTTACATCAATTTTGGATGCGTCTCCAAAAGAGACATGTCCTGCTTCCACCGTTCTTAATTCTTTGAACAAATGTTTGTAACCACACATGTGATTACTGGCACCAGTATCCAGGTACCACTCCGACTCAACCTTCGAGCTAGTTTCACCATGAGCTAACATCAGAACTCCATCTTTCATTTCTCCTTCTGCAGTGAAGTTTGAAGCCTCATCAATTCTTCTTTCATCTCGGCAGTCCTTAGCGAAATGCCCAACTCGGCCACAGTTGTAACATTTGTCCGAGTTGCAATCTCTTGAATAATGTCCATACTTTCCACATTTGTAACATTCCACGTTTAATTGGTTTGTCCATTGACCTCTTCCACCTCGACCACGTCCTCTACCTCTCCAATTTTGCTGACTCGCCTCAGCTCTTTCTTCGGGTTTCACTTCCTGACCTCGGCCACGACCTTCTCGGCCATTTCCACGTCCACGTCCACGTCCACGACCACGACCTCTACCTCGGACATTCTGAGAGTAGAGTGCCTTTTCATCCTTGATATTTGCTTTTGACTGAAGTGCTTGCTCCAGTGTCTCTTCTTTCTTCTTTTTCTTGCGCTGTTCATGTGCCTCAAGAGAACCTGCTAGCTCTTCAACAGAAAGCGTAGCTAAGTCCTTAGACTCTTCAATTGCACATACCACGTTCTCAAAATCGTCTGTCAACGACCTCAGAATTTTTTCAACGACTCTGGAGTCGGTCAGCACCTCTCCATTTCGTTTCAACTGGTTCACCACGGTTTGAACCCGGATGATGAAGTCCGACACTCCTTCGGTTTCCTTCATCTTCATCCCCTCCAACTCTCCTCTTAGAGTTTGAAGTCGGACCTGCTTTACACGGTCCGCGCCTTTGTAAGTTGTCTCCAATATATCCCAGGCTTCCTTTGCCGTCGTCGCATCTCCAATTTTTTCAAGACCACCGCTTCCTTCAACAGCTTGAAACATCATAAATAGTGCCGCTGCATCCTTTGATCTCAACACACTCAATTGCTTGAGTTGATTTGCTGAATATCCTTCCGTTGTATCAGGTTCTACGAACCCGTTTTGCACCAACCCCCAACTATCATAAGCTCGTAGAAGGGCCTTCATTTGGATACTCCAGTTTTCATAATTCACCTTTGTCAGGCGGGGCACTGGCAGACTATTACTCATATTTTCCATTGGCTCAAGCTCTGATACCAATTTGTAATTCACAGGTCCTCTAATGGTGTTTCTCTCAAACACACAAAACGAGTCTCTGAATATACCTCTTTCTATTACTGTGTATGCCAAGCCACTTTGCAATGGTTTACATGGTGCTATTTAAAAGCGTTAACAGAAACTAATAACAAACTTAGGAAAACTAAGCATAATAAAGACTACTTCATAGAAACTCTAAAACCATTAATGTCCACTAACAAATTCCTATGGACACACCCCTTCACCAAACGACACTTCTTTTTCTATTTTTCTTTAATTGAATAAAGTTTAAACCAACATTTATTCCCTCCGCCGTGTAGAGCTTGAAACAGAGCTCCTTACCATACCTTACGACTGCTCCTTTAGGCTAAACTAATGAAGTAGTCTTGCATGTTTTAATTGTATGTGGACAGCCTTGAAATTGATAATTAAAAGCCGAAATTGATACTTTGTGAACTTGGAAAAATAATCCCTTAATTCTGCCATTTTGTACAGCCCTAGAACTTGTTACATGTGAGTTTAAACTGAAATTTTGTGACGTGGTGCATGTAGACCAATGCTGAATTTTAGGAACTTGGATATAGCTATTTAAATTGTTGGACTGCCCTTCTAGTTAGAGAGATGATTATACCGCCCTGAATGTATTGTAATTTTAGAGGGCAGCATGCTAATAAATTCTTAGTGACCATGCCATGTGATGTGGGTAGTGTTATGTTGAAGAAAAATTGGAATTTCTTAGGTGATGTTATTAAAGCCGAAGCTGTATGCACAAAGAATCTTGAGATTTTGTCATTTGCGAGAGGTTGGTGAAATGAACGTTATGCCAGAAAAAATTAAATTAGCCTTAGAACCTTGATATCCTATTTGAATTAAGCTTTGCATGTGTTTATAGCCTTAGCGTACTGTAGGCATCTTTACGCACTCCTAAACCGTGTAGGACATACTATGCAGATGATGAATTGATAAGTGTCAAAGAACCTTGGGATACACCACTCTAAAAGCTAGCTCAAATGGTGGGAGTGCCCAAAGCCTTATAAACTCCACATTAGTTGCCCATACAACCAATGTGAGACTATATATCTCAACACGCCCCCTCACACGAGAGCCCACTGGGCTTGAAGAGTGGACAACATACAAGTCCACCTACGTGTGGAAATTCTACTACAAAGAAAGTGGGAGGCGGTGAGATTTCAACCGCTCTGATACCATGTCAAAGAACCTTGGGATACACCACTCCAAAAGCTAGCTCAAAGGGTGGGATTGCCCAAAGCCTTATAAACTCCACATTAGTTGCTCATACAACCAATGTGAGACTATATATCTCAACGATAAGCATCTAGTTGTTGATAAAAAAAAAAATTGAAGTCTTCATGTATAAGAAACTTTGGTCTGTCTCTTGATAACAATTGGTATATACAAGTTAAATTAGAAAAAGATTTAGACAATTGAGTTAGAGAGTAAATCAGTAAGTGGAAGCATGGAAAATGTAGCTTAAAGTTAGGAAGTGAACTTGGTACTAGGAGCCTAAATTTTGTGATTTGTAAATAAATAAAGTAAAGAAATTTTGTTTGATACTTTTGATTAGGTTCTTAAACCTCAAGGATGTTGGACGGACTTAGGGTTGTTTCGATTAAAAATCTAAAGACTCGATGTATGTGTTTGGTGGTGAGACCTACTGTGACTATTAGCTAGTGTATGGAATTTTGAACTGATGCTCACATGTCCCTTATGATTACTATTCTATTATATGTTATATGTTTCTGCCTTTGGACTTGACATGATGGAAATTCCGTTTTGGGGAATTATTTGTGATTCGGCAGCTTGGTATTAAAAGTACGAGAAATATATGCTATTATTATCTAGTCATGCATATGCACCTCATGATTCATCTGTTTCTGTTTGTGTGTGCGAATATGTCATGGCATACAACATTGTGCATTCATCTTGGAAACCGAAGTATATAATATAAGTACGCATATGATTGAGCACGCGTCATATAGGCATCCCTCCGGTACTAGGGTCTGGGACACTTGGCTTCAGTCTGCATAGGTCCAGTGGAATTCACCATTGGGAGCCATATGGAATCTCCACTGTGTCTGTTAGTACGTGCACGACGGTGCTATGAACGTACATTACTCTGGCGTTACATACGCACTTTGATTATTACTCTGGCGTTATATACGCACTCTGATTAGTATTTTGGCGTTATATACGCACTATGATTATATTTTAGCATATGTCCGAAAGAATTAAATGTTGGTGCGACTATTTTGGAATTTTGTGCCTAGTCTAATATTGTTGTTGTACTGGTTTTATTGCCACACTACTGGGATTTTTCTCACCCGTTTGGGGGCTCAATTTTTATAAATTGCAGGGAGATCTAGAAGCATTTGATGAAGTACTTAATTTGGTTAATTGCCGTTGACTGTTGCTGTTTGGAATTCTGCTGCTATCTGATATTTCTGTTGGATGTGGGCTGCTTATTTTGTTTTGATGTAATACTTTGGAAAATGAACTACTGTTGAAAAACATGCTTTAATTCGCTGTAATAAGGTCTTTACTTTCGGTCGATAATATATGCAATTCTAATGTTTGATTTGTCAAAGCCCTTGCTGTCTGTTTTAAATTCATGTTTTCAAACTATTTTAGCGAGCACCTTACGAGTTCAGTATCTGGGGCTACAGAGCTCCGTTTTACACATAATTTATATGCACATGGAGCCCCAGATGTCTAGTTTCAGATTATATAAATTTTACAATGAAATTCTGAAAGCTCGATTTATTATGATTTTTACAAGTCAGGTCATTTTTGAATAATTTCACTGATTTATCTCTCACATTGTGAGTTCTATTTCGAGGGGCTAAACAACTCTGAATGAAATAATTTTTATATGCACGTGAAGCCCCGAATGTCTAGTTTTTTTGTGTCAAAGAAGATCTTTTAAGTTTCTTGTACCCGGTCGGATATGATTTTTATAATGCAGCAAGGTTTTTCAGGAAAACTACTATTTCAGCAAATAATGTATTTTTTTAAAATTCCACTCTGATTTCAATAAGCCACTAGATTTCAAACTACGAGTAAATTAGTAACATGGAAACACAGTTCTGTATTTAATTCGAATCCACTACCACTCTAATCCGCTTAGTAGGAAACTCCCTTGGACGCGTACAGGGGAGGGTGTCACACATTATGTGGAGACATGACGAATAAGGAGACAACACGTAATGATCAATTAAAATTGCCAAATAGGCCAATCACAAGATCAAGGGCCAAGAAGTTTAAAAAAGCTCTTAGTGGGTTGATCCAGCAAATGTGGACTAATCATGAAGACATCAAGTCCAATTTATTCATAATCAGAATTTAGTTAATGCCATCAACGTAAGGGAGGTTGAGTGGAATAATTAGCAATTTTCAATGTCATTAATGCTTAGTGGGGCTGATAGCATTTTCAATATTATTAATGCTTAATGGGGTTGATTAACATTTTGAATGTTATTAATGTTTAGTGGGCTTATTATAGCCTGTTCTTTTTTCCAAGTTTCCAACTTTAAATTAGTGTCATTTCATTTGCTAGTCTTTTCCTATTCTTGGAGGGATGTTCCAAGTATAAATAAGGGATGATACAACTCTTGTAATCAAATTTTGAAGTTATAATATAATAGAGAGGTTTCTTCTCTTTGGTTCTTATCTAGATCTTTGAACTTAACAATAAGCTTATTCTTGTGGCGTTCAAAACAGACTTATCACTCACCTTCTTCTTTTTTGAATGTGGCGTCTTTATCCTTCTTATACCTTTGGTTCTTATCTTCCATAGATAACAGGTCAAGGTTCTTTATTTCTACTTTTAAATTTTTGATTGTAGAAATGATCCTAACTAAATTTGTCTTGGGTCTCACTATTCTTAGTGAGGTTCATATCAATTGGTATCAAAGCTAGTCTTCTAAATCTTGTTTGATCTATTCTTATTTTATTGTTAACCTTTTTTTTTATTTCTATTTCATTCTCCTTCTTGTGTCAACTACTCCCACGGTACACTTCAAAAAAAAAAAGAATCTTAGTATCTCCAGAAGCAAAAAAAATGAAAAAAAATCTTATCCAAATTCCTTGCGGTAAAACTTGTCTCTTTGAATTCTTTCTAGTTTTGTTCTTTTCTACTCCAATGTGTACTTCACTTCTTACTTAATTACATTTATTAGTGCTTAAATTTATTGTCATTCTAACCCTTCTTTACCTTTAATTCTTGACATAAAAAAAATTATTCTCTTGTTCTTCTTGTCTCTTTGTATTACATCTTGTGATCTGTTTGAATTTCTTCAAAAAATCTTCAATTGAGTTCAGCTAAGAACTAAAAGAGGGAATTCAAAAGAGGGGGAAAAGGCTGTGTATGAGGTTATAAGAGGGTAAAAGCCTAATTTTGAAACACGAGTGGAGGCTATTAATTGGGAGAGAAACATGTGAGGGTATGTTTGTGAGGATATTTCAACTTTTGTTTTTTGCGGATTAAAAAAGTGTCTCAAGAAGGTGATTCTCAAATTCCTAAAGATTTCAAATTATACTTTGAATCCATAGCACAGAGATTTGAAAGATTGAACTTCAGGTTCAATGAAATGCAAGATAGAATAGAAAGACTTGAACAAAGGGAGCAACAACCTAGAACTTCAGAACATCAAAATGATGATGAAACCAATTCTACGATTGATATGAGGCAGAATGAACGTCGAAATAAAGGAAAAAAGTGTGCGTAATGAAGAAAGAGTTGATAACAACCCAAGAAGTATCAAGATGAAGATTCCATCCTTCCAAGGCAGAAATGATCCAGAAGCTTACTTGTAGTGGGAAAGAAAGATGGAGTTGGTGTTTGATATCATAACTACTCGGAATTGAATAAGTTAAAATTGGATGCCATAGAATTTTCTGATTATGTTGTTGTTTGGTGGAATCAATGTGTCAAACAGGAGGAGACATGGTGAAAGACTCATTGAAACATAGGAGGAAATAAAAGTTGTCATGAGGAGGCGATTTATTCCAAGTCACTACCATAGGGACTAGTTTCATAAATTACAAAGTCTCACACAAGGTTCTAAAAGTGCTGAAGACTATTTCAAGGAGATGGAGACAGCCATGATTCGAGTCAATGTAGATGAAGATCACGAAGCTACTATGGCTAGATTTTTGCTTGGCTTAAATCGGGACATTGCTAATGTGGTAGAAATACAACATTATATGGAGTTCGATGACATGGTGCACATAAAGGTGGAGAGACAACTCAAAAAGAAGGATACCATGCATATGAGGCAGATTTCAACTTCATCTTCAAGACCAACATGGAATAAAAAAGAAGATAAGCCTCACTTCAAATCTCCAGTTGGTTCCTCTAAAACCAACCAAGTTGTAAACACTTCCAGCCAAGGTAAAGCTGAATCTCAATCCTCTAGAAATAGAGACAAAATGTTTTAAGCATTTGGGAAGGGGTCATATTGCTTCTCAATGTCCAAACAACAAATTCATGATTTTGAAATATAAAGGTGATATTGAAAGTTAAAATGTTAGAAGATGCAACTGATATTGAATTACCAATTAAAGGAGAGATTTTTGTGGCTAGAAGAGCTCTTAATGTGCAAGTTAAAGAAGATAAGGAGTTGCAGTGAGAAAATATTTTTCATATTAGATGCAATGTAAGGGACAAGGTGTGTTTCATGATTATTGATGGGGAAATTGTACAAATGTGGTTAGTACTAGTTTGGTGGAGAAGTTAAATTTAACAACTCTGAAGCATCCTAAGCCATATAAAATACAATGGTTGAATGATTGTGGAGAAATCAAGGTGAACAAGCAAGTGGTAGTTCCATTTTCAATTGAAAAGTATAATGATGAGGTGTTATGTGATGTTGTGCCAATGCAAGCTGGGCATATTCTCTTAAGGCGTCCATGACAGTTTGATAGATGTGAATGCATGATGGGTACACCAATAGATACTCATTGGTTATGAATAACAAAACCATTACTCTTGCTGTAACATCCCTCATAATTAGTAAAATACATAAGTGTTATAATGATATAGATGCATGTGTAGAATTCGAATTTTTTTGGTTTATGTTTGATGGCTTGCGAATTACATGACCTTTACCCTAGGATGGGACTAAAGTAAGTTAGTGAAGTATTTAAATTAAAATGATAGGAGAGTGCATATGTAGGCATGTGAAACTTTTATTAAAATCATATGAGTAATTTGATTGTGTGTTATAAGGCTTTAGTGTTTAAAGGGCTTGGGAAGTGGGCTAGTGTGTGGACTTGTCACCTTTAGACTTGTGTTGTTGGGTTTTTTCTTGTGGTGGCCGATGGCCCAAATGGTCCTTGGATCAAGCTAGATCAGCCCAATGTTGTATCCACCCTTACCTCCCTTAAAGCTTTGTCCTACAAGGCTGTCTTGTGGCAAGATGTATCCTCTCCCACTCATTCATGCGCATAGGAAGATGGATAAGCCTTAGGAAATCTTCCAACTTTCCCCTTGCATGACCGCCACCTCACACCTTAGCATGTGCACCTTTTGCCTTCAACTTCATTGCATGGAAGACACTTGTACTCCTTAGCTTTTCTTTTGGGCTGCATCCTCCTCACTTAGGCGCACATGGGGAGTTCTAAAATCAGATTTTTATGACACAAAATCTGCATAGCTTGTTGACCAAGAGACCAACCTTGCATGTGCACAAGGTGGCAATTTCCCCCTTCCACCCTCCTTGCATGCGCCTAGAGTGTGCAAGAAGCAAGCTCATTGCTTGTTTTGACCAAACTTGCAGTCCCACTTCCACAAGAAATCAGAATTTGTCATGATGCTTCATCATTCCAACTTTTCCTCCTCCTCTATCTTGTGCGCACAAGGAGGGCTGTCCTCACTTTACAAATGCAACCAACTCTCTTCTACTTCCCTCACTTCTCTAGCCGTGCATTGTAGGAACTATAGGAGAAAGAAAAACTTTGGTAACTCATCTTCACTCACACTCTCAAACCGTGGCCTGAACACCAAGTAAGTGCAAGCTTTTTCTTCTCTTTTCCCTCACTGTCCAGCCTAGTTCCTCACCCTTGGAGTCTGCCCAAATTGTTCTCCTCACCTTTGTGTGCGCATAGACCATCCTATAGGAAGGGTGAACGTGTTGTTGGGTGGAGCTAGAAGGTGTTGTGTGCAATCTTTGATCAACTAGGGTGTGCTACAAGAGGTAAGCTTAGAACTTAGACTCCTTTCATTTTGTGTAACCATGTGTGTGCTTGAGATGTCTTTTATCTTGTGAACTCTCCTTGATTCTGCCTTGTTATGTTATGGATTCTTGAATGAGCATGGTGAAGGTATAATGGTGGGGCTATTTGATGATGACTTGTATGCTTTAGTTATGGTATGAAAGTCTCCTTGCTATGCTTGATTTGATGCCACTGTTTCTGTATGAAAGTGCCACTGTTTTGAGGATAAACATGCCACTGTATCTGTTTGAAAGGATCACCATTTTGATGCCACTGTTTCTGCACAAAATGCTCACTGTTTTAGTGCCTCACATGCCACTGTTTCTGCACAAAATGCTCACTGTTTTAGTGCCTCACATGCCACTGTTTCTGCACAAAATGCTCACTGTTTTAGTGCCTCACATGCCACTATTTCTGCACAAAAATGCTCACTGTTTTGGAACTTAATATGTCACTGTTTCTGCATAAAATGGCCACTGTCTTGATGTTCAAATACTCCTATTTATGCCACTGTTTTGATGTTCAAAAATCACTACTTATGCCACTGTTTTGATATTCAAAAATCATTACTCATGTCACTGTTTTGATGTTCAAATGCTACCATTCATGCCACTATTTTGATGTGCAAATACCACTACTTATGTCACTGTTTTGATGTTCAAATGCTACCATTCATGCCACTGTTTTGATGTGCAAATACCACTACTTATGTCACTGTTTTGAGGTTCAAATGTCACTGTTTATGTCACCGTTTTGATGTTCAAATGCCACTGATTATGTCACTGTTTTGACGCTCAAATGCCACTGTTTCTGCCACTGTTTTGATGTTCAAGATGTCACTGTTTCTGTTTGAAAATGGTCACTGTTTACTGCTGTAAGGTGCTACTATTTTTCTGCTGTAAAACGACACTGTTTCTGCTCACTGTTTTAAGAGCAACGTCACTGTTTTCTGCTCACTGTTTTAAGAACAACGTCACTATTTTCTGCTCACTGTTTTAAGAACAACGCCACTGTTTTATGCTCACTGTTTCTGCTGTAAAACGTTGATGTATGCTCACTGTTTCTGCTGTAAAACGCTGCTGTATGCTCTTTGTTTCTGCTGTAAAACGTCGCTGTAAATGATTGATTGTAATTGATTTAGGTGCGCATAAGAAGTGAGAAACGTAGCATAGTTCGCTGCTGTTTGGTATTATTTAAAGCACGCAAGGTAAGTGTCAGGCGATATTACCTAATGTGACTATTGACTACTGGTATAAAGTTGTGACATGATGCTCCATACTCCGTAAAAGTATTATGTTCCTTATGATGAAAGTAAACTGCCAAGAATGTGCCGTGATGGCAATATGATTATGAGGTAAAATTGTTATGTGGCAGCATAACGTATATGACAAGTATATAAGCATGCACCTTACATCATACCGCATTTATTTTTACGCTTTGTGTGTGAAAGCATAGCATGGCATGCATGTACCAAGATCATATAAGCCTTGCATTTTAGAATAGTTATGTACAGGACCATGTGTTTGAGCAAGCATCATATAGGCATCCCTAAGGTACCAGGGTATGGGACACTTGGCATCAGTCCGCATAGGCCCACAGTTGGAATCCACCGAGCTCAGGTGCCATGTATAAGATGTCCACTGTGAAGTGCGCGCACGACGGTGCTAAAAGCGCAAAGGAAAGGCGTTATATACGCAATATATATGATGAAAAGGAAAAAGGAAAAGGAACAAGGATATGTTGAAGTGACTGTTTATGATTTTGTGCCTGGTTAATACTGTTATATTATTGGTTTTGTTGCCACACTACTGGGATTATTCTCACCCCTTCGGGGCTGCTATTTTCCTAAATGGCAGGAGGACGTAAAAGCATTTGAAGGAGTGATGTTTGCTGTTGCTTGCTGATGCATGGACTTTCACTGTTACTGTTTGATTGATTGGATGACTGTAATGCTTAATATTTTGATACCCTTGGATGACTGTAGACTTTATCATCTTCTATTTTGCTTTGACCTTTTATGAACAGCGGCTGTTTTGGGAAAACGTTTGCGAAAGGAATTTTTGAATGTCTTAAGTGCTGAATTTTTAACAGTGCACCTTACGGGTGGTGTTTTTATGAGCAAACGAACTCCGATTTACTATTATTTTATATGCACGCGAAGCCCCCAACGTGCTCTTTCTAAATCACTTGAAATATTTTTTATCGTCCAAACAGAAGTAATAAGAATTGTGAAACGTTTTACGGATTTTCTTTTTGAATAAGAATCTTTGTTAGCTTATGTGACGTTAAAGACTCTAATTCCGTTTAGCAAACGACTCTCTTGGATGCATACAAGGGAGGGCGTTACACTAATTGGTATCAGAGCAGTTTGATCCATGGATTTGCTTGTGGTTGATTGAATTGATTGTTGATTGTGTTTGTCTGCTGATTGACTGTCTAAATGTTCTATAGTTAATTGTTTGAAATATATATTAACTAGTGTAGTTGGATTGTTAAGACCGTTCTGTGATAAGACACGGATGCATAGTTAACTTATCCGAATTGAACCCGAGTACCTACTTGGGACTGCTGCCATAAATAACTTGCGGTGAGCCTGATCAACTCATTTCATGATATTGTGAGTGCAGAATCATGGCAGGTAATCGCGGTTCAACTCGGGGAAGGTCTGATAATGCGGAAGAGGATCTTATCACTACCATTGGGGACTGGCAACACTCATCCAGAATATGAGCCAAGAATGGCGCGACCATAGGCAACAGAACCAGAACCAACCCCCACTGCATGACAATGCAGAAGAAATTGCCCGACGGAGGTTGAAAGACTTCCGCAACTTTCAACCACCTACCTTTGAGGGTGAAGACAACCCTGAGGCTGCAGCGAAGTGGTTGCAGATGATCGAACATATATTCGAACGCATGGCATGCCCGGAAGCTCAGAAGATCGATTACGCATCGTACCAGCTGATGGGAGAAGCTCTAACCTGGTGGACTGGTGCGAGGGCTCTGCTGAGAGCTCAGGATGTTGAACTGACGTGGGCCGTGTTCAGACAAGTCTTTTTGGATAAGTATTTTCCTAAAGCAATGAGAAGAATGAAGCACACTGAACTGCTGTCACTCAGGCAGGATAACATGACGGTCAATGAGTACATTGCAAAATTTGGGCAACTGATCGAGTACGCCAACTTTGACCGGAATATTTATGATGAGGAGTGGCAGGTGGAGAAATTCGAAAGCGGATTACATCCAGAAATCCGTAAGCTCATTTTGACGACGGCTAATCGTACACTTCCGGAGCTCATCAATCAGAGTCGACAGGCAGAAGGAATCATCAATGAGGCCAAGAATTTGAATAAGCAACCAACACAATTCCACGGAGGAAACAGAGCAGGCAGATTCTTCAGGACGGCACCTGGTAGGGGTCGAGGCAGAGGTCCGCAGTTGCAGGCGCGGCCTGGAAATTTCAAGAGAAGCAATACTGTTGGTCAATCGTCAACTGGACGCCAGGGTGCGAATGCTTGTGTTACTTGTGGTAAGAACCACTTTGGAGTTTGTCGCAAGAGCAACAATGCATGTTTCAGATGTGGCCAGCAAGGACATTTTGCTTACGAATGCCCCCAGAAAGCTAATCAACAGCCTACGCAAGCACGGGTGTTCACACTGGATGCGAATGAAGCGCAGAAGTATCCCAACTTGATCAAAGGTAATGTCACTTTAAATGGTCACCCAATTTCTGTTATCTTTGATTCTGGAGCGTCTGGCTCTTTTATGGCAAAGCACACTGCTATGAGAATAGGCATCACCCCAACCCCGTTACCTTATGAGTTACACATCAGTACCCCTACTGGAGGATCGTGCACAGCCTCAGAGATCTGCAGAGGTGTTATTTTGCAGTATGAAGGGAACACGTATACAGTAAACTTGGTGGTCCTACCGGTATTCAATTTCGATGTGATTATCGGTATGGACTGGTTGACGGAAAACGGGATAACGTTGGACTGTCGAGCGGGGAAAGTCGTTGTTCCTGCGAAAGATGGTAAATTTCAACCTTTCTCTCTCATTTCTTTATTACAAGTTAGAAAAGAGCTCCTCAAGGGAGCAGCAGGGTATCTTTTGTCGATCGAGGCTGAGACCTCGGTTGACAATCAAATTCAGAATGTACCTGTAGTTAGAGAATTCGAGGAGGTATTCCCGGATGAAATACCTCGATTGCCTCCTCATAGGGAAATAGAATTTTCCATCGAACTTGTTCCTGGAGTGGGACCAATCTCCTTTGCTCCGTATCGCATGGCACCTTTGGAACTTCGAGAGTTGAAGAAGCAGATAGAAGAACTGTTGGCAAAGGAATTCATCAGACCGAGTACCTCTCCATGGGGTGCTCCAGCCATCTTGATTAAGAAGAAGGATGGTAGTCTACGTCTGTGTGTAGATTACCGACAGCTGAACAAAGTTACGGTGAAGAATAAGTATCTGTTACCGAGGATCGATGATTTGATGGACCAGCTGAGAGGAGCCAGAGTCTTTTCCAAGATAGATTTACGATCGGGATACCATCAAATCCGGGTCAAACCGGAGGATATTCCGAAAACAGCTTTTAGAACTCGTTATGGGCACTACGAATATCAGGTGATCCCATTCGGACTCACGAATGCTCCAGCGGTATTCATGGACTACATGAACCGCATCTTCCGCCCCTTTCTTGATCAGTTTGTTATTGTGTTTATCGATGATATTCTGATTTACTCTGCTAATGAAGAGCTGCATGCGGAACATTTGAAGATTGTCTTGCAAATCTTGAAAGAGAAGCAGTTGTACGCGAAGTGGTCGAAGTGCGAATTTTGGCTTAAAAGGGTCCAGTTTCTGGGCCATGTCATTTCAACAGAAGGTATTGCTGTGGACCCCAGCAAGGTTGAAGCTGTCATGAATTGGGAACGACCCAAGACTGTCACTGAAGTAAGGAGTTTCTTAGGTCTTGCTGGATATTATCGAAGGTTTATCCAGAATTTCTCTCAGATAGTGCAACCCCTTACCCGTCTCACTCGGAAGGATAAGCCTTTTGAGTGGACTGAAGCTTGTGAAGAATGTTTCATGGAATTAAAGAGCAGGTTAACAAGTGCTCCAGTACTCACTATTCCGGATCCTACCCGAAAGTTCGAAGTATACTGTGATGCGTCGCTGAAAGGACTTGGATGCGTGTTGATGCAGGATCGTATGGCGGTAGCTTATGCTTCTCGACAACTAAAGCCTCACGAAGAAAATTATCCTACGCATGATTTGGAGTTAGCAGCTATAGTGTTCGCACTTAAAATCTGGAGGCACCACTTGTATGGTTCGCAGTTTGACGTGTTCAGCGATCACAAGAGTCTGAAGTACTTGTTCGATCAGAAGGAGCTGAATATGCGGCAACGACGGTGGATGGAATTTCTGAAGGACTATGAGTTTGAACTTAAATACCACCCAGGAAAGGCAAACGTGGTAGCTGACGCCCTGAGTAGGAAGACACTGCACACTGCAACTCTGATGATGGAAGAACTGAAATTGTTTGAGGCCTTTCGAGATTTGAATTTATCTGTAGACGAGAGAGGGCATAGCATAAGATTGGGAAATATAAAGGTGGAGAATGAGTTGCTCAGTAGAATTAAGGAGGCTCAGAGAGATGAAGAGTTAGTCCGTGAATTGGTTGGCAACCAAGATGTAGTAAGGGATGAGAATGATATTTGGAGATTCCAAGGCCGGTTAGTTGTGCCGAATGAAGAGTTGAAGCAAGAAGTTTTGCAGGAGGCCCATAAGGGTAAGTATGCCGTTCATCCTGGATCCACGAAGATGTACCATGATTTGAAGACCTCGTTTTGGTGGCCGGGTATGAAGCGTGATATTGCTGAGTATGTATCTCGATGTCTAACTTGTCAGAAGGTGAAGTACGAACATCAGAAACCTTCGGGACTCCTTCAACCTTTGGAGATTCCCGAGTGGAAGTGGGACAGTATTGCGATGGATTTTGTAGTTGGACTTCCTCGGACGCGAGAAGGATATGATGCTATCTGGGTGATTGTCGATCGATTAACGAAGTCAGCTCATTTCTTGTGTGTTAGAACCACATATAATACTGAGAGGCTTGCCAGAATTTACCTGCAGGAGATTGTGAAGCTGCACGGAGTTCCTACTAGTATTGTCAGTGATCGTGATCCCAAGTTTATCTCTAAGTTCTGGGAGTCTTTTCAAAGGGCTTTAGGGACCCACTTGAGATTGAGTACTGCTTACCACCCGCAGACCGATGGACAAACAGAACGCACCATTCAAGCTTTAGAGGACATGTTGCGAGCATACGTTTTGGAGTTAGGAGGCAGCTGGGATAATTATCTTTCTTTGATTGAATTTGCTTACAATAACAGTTACCATTCCAGTAT
>JAVKPL010014293.1:0-81785 GCA_032173675.1 Gastrolobium villosum | reverse complement strand
TGGATTGCATAGTTTCGAAGTTGTCGAATCTATTTGCCAAAAAGATGAATCACTGGGGCAAGGTGTGAACGGGATAATCGCTCGAATTATGGCCAAGAGCGGATATAAAGAGGGTAAAGGTTTGGGCTCACGGCTGCAAGGTAGCCGGTCACCTGTAATGATTCCAGAAAAGTCAAATAGATTTGGTTTAGGGTATGGAGGGCCGTTTGAGGAGAAATTTGAGGGTATGTCTGTGGGAAAAAGAGGCAAGAAGGGCAAGATGCAACAAATTCCCCATCTAAGGGAAACATTCCCGGTGCCAGCAGAGATTGTCATGCCTGAAGAGGTCGTCCATCTCCCATGCCGCCTCCATATCAATGCAATAGATGATGAAGACCTAGGAGGATGCAGCACGATTCGTCCGTCCACTAATGATGAAGCGTTGAAGAATTGGCAGACAGAGCCGGTTAATGATGTGATTGCTATGAAGTAATTATCTGGTTGATTTGTATTAGCAGCTGTTTGAGCCATTTTGAAACTTATGTTGTGTTGCTCGAGACATTAATTAAGTGAATGAATTTGCATGGGTTTTCAGTAATTTTCATCCAATTTGGTCTTTCATTTTAGATTTTTTTCAACCAGCGTTACTATTATTATTATTTTCTTTCTTCTCTCGCCCATCCTTTCACTATTCATTGTCTTCTTACTTTTGTGCCATTATATCTGTTGTATTCCAACCCCACATAAATTAATTTCCAGGGATCTTGATCTCATTGAAACTGTGCCTCACGAAAGGGGCCTTGAAAAATCAGCGATTGATTCTCTTGTGACTATCAATGAAGAGGACCCTGAGTCTGATGAAGAGCAAATAGTGGAAGAACTTTCAAATTTGTTGGAAAGATCAGAAAAGAAATTTGACTTGAATGATGAGGCGTTCGAGTTGATTAACATGGGCACTGAGGAAGAGAAGAAAGAATTGAAAATTGTTGATAATCCTGAGCGGGAGGAAATGATTCAATTATTCAAGGAGTATCTAGATGTTTTTGCTTGGACTTACCGAGATATGCCTGGAGTAGATCCAAGGATTGCATCACACAAAATTCCTTTGTACCCAGATGCTGAACCAAAAAAGCAGAAGTTAAGGAGGATGCGTCCAGATATATCCCTGAAAATTAAAGAAGAGGTGACAAAGCTGTTGGAGGCGGAATTTATAGAAGTTTCAGTATACCCAGATTGGGTAGCCAACGTAGTGCCTGTGCCTAAAAAGGATGGAAAAATCCGGGTGTGTGTAGACTATAGGGATTTAAATAAAGCTTGTCCGAAGGATGATTTCCCACTTCCTCATATTGATGTGCTTGTTGATAACACGGCCAAGTATCATACATTCTCATTCATGGATGGATATTCAGGGTATAATCAAATCCTCATGGATGTCGATGATAAAGAAAAAACCGCTTTTATTACTCCTTGGGGGACATTTCGTTACAGAGTGATGTCATTTGGACTAAAGAATGCAGGGGCTACTTATCAGCGCGCTATGGTTGCATTATTCCACGATATGATGCACAAGGAGATTGAAGTGTATGTGGATGACATAGTTGCTAAGTCAAAAGAAGGGGAAGGTCACGTGACAGTCCTGCAAAAGTTGTTCGAACGACTCCGGAAGTACAAGTTGAGATTGAACCCTAGCAAATGTGTTTTTGGCGCATCCTCGGGAAAATTACTCGGATTCATTGTTAGTAGAGAAGGAATACGTGTGGATCCAGAAAAAGCAAAAGCAATACGAGATATGCCTGCTCCCAAATCAGAGCGAGACGTGAGAAGCTTCTTGGGACGACTCAATTATATTGCTAGATTCATTGCAAACTTAACTAGCACTTGTGAGCCTATCTTTAAGCTATTGAGGAAAAACCAACCAGGGAAGTGGGACGAAGATTGTCAGAAGGCGTTCGACAGAATAAAGGCTTACTTATTGAACCCCCCTATCCTGGTACCGCCAACACCAGGTCGCCCTTTGATTTTGTACTTGACTGTACTACCTACCTCCATGGGAGCAATGTTAGGGCAACATGATGAGTCAGGTAAGAAAGAGCAAGCTGTGTACTACATTAGCAAGAAGTTCAATGAATGTGAAGTTCGTTACATGGCGATTGAGAAGACGTGTTGTGCTCTAGTGTGGAGTTCAAAAAGACTACGACAGTACATGTTGTATTACACCACTTGGTTGATATCTCGAATAGATCCCTTGAAGTATATATTTGAAAGCCCTCATATTTCTTTAAAAGTCTCAAAATGGCAGATGATATTGTCAGAATTTGACATCCAATACGTGACTCGGAAGTCAATCAAGGGGAGCGCGATTGCAGACCACCTAGCTGAAAATCCCCTCGAAGATGACCAGTCAATGCAAATTGAAATTCCAGGCGGGGAAATACTAGCAGTAGAAGAGGATGAGATTGAGGAAAGTGCATGGAAAATGTATTTTGATGGAGCAGTTAATATGCATGGTAATGGCATAGGAGCAGTAGTCATTTCACCAGCCGGCAAGCAATATCCGGTGGCCATCAAGTTGGACTTTGACTGCACCAATAACATTGCAGAATATGAGGCGTGTGCTAGCGGTTTGCGTCTAGCAATCGATTTAGGAGTGAGACAGTTGAAAGTATTTGGAGATGCAGCGCTTATCATTTACCAGGTGAATGGTGAGTGGCAGACTAAAGATGCAAAGTTGATGCCTTACCAAAAGTACTTGACTCAGTTGATTGCAGAATTTGAAGAAATAGAATTCTCACATCTAACTAGAGACAAAAATCGATTTGCAGATGCCCTAGCCACGCTGGCTGCAATGACTAAACTGGATATCCATAGTGATGTCCAACCCATCCAAGTTGAGATGAGCGATGAACCAGCCTACTGTGCTAGTGTAGAGGACGAGCGCGATGGAAAACCTTGGTATTTTGACATCAAACAGTATATTCAGCACAGAGAATACCCAACTGGGGCAAATGAAGCCCATAAAAAGATCGTCCGCCGTTTATCAATGGCCTTTTTCTTGAACGGAGAAGTTTTGTACAAGAGAAGTCACGATGGCACCCTTTTAAGATGCGTAAATGCTCGTGAAGCTCACTCAATCATGATTGAAATCCATGAGGGAATTTGTGGGACCCATGCCAATGGTCATATGATGACGCGCAAGATCACGAGAAGTGGATATTATTGGTCCACCATGGAGGCAGATTGCATAGAGTATGCTCGAAAGTGCCAAAAGTGCCAAATGTATGCAGACCGTATCAATTCACCACCTTTTCCATTACACAATATGGTTTCTCCTTGGCCGTTCTCAATGTGGGGGATAGATGTTATTGGCCTGATCAATCCAAAGGCCTCGAATGGGCATCGTTTCATCCTGGTAGCAATAGATTATTTTACGAAGTGGGTAGAAGCTTCATCGTATGCCAACATTTCACAAAAGGTGTTTGTCAAGTTTCTCAAGAGGGATATTATTTGCAGATATGGGATTCCAGAAAGAATAATTACAGATAATGCTCCTAATCTTAATGGCGCAGAAGTACAAAAGCTATGTGAACATTTCAAGATCAAGCATCACAACTCAGCGCCTTATAGGCCTCAGATGAATGGTGCAGTCGAAGCAGCCAATAAGAATATCAAAAAGATCATCGCCAAGATGGTTGTGAGTTATAAAGATTGGCATGAGATGTTACCCTATGCTCTACACGCGTATCGTACCAACATACGTACGAGTACTGGGGCAACACCTTTCTCCTTGGTGTATGGAATGGAGGCTGTCTCTCCGATAGAAGTCGAAATTCCTTCATTGAGGGTTTTGATGGAGGCAGAATTAGAAGAGTCTGAGTGGGTGAAGGCACGATATGAACAACTGAACATGATTGAAGAGAAAAGATTGACAGCTCTTTGTCACGGGCAGTTGTATCAGAGCAGAATGGCTAAAGCCTTTAACAGGAAAGTTCGGCCGAGGGAATTCCAGTCAGGTGATTTGGTCTTAAAGAAAATCTTGCCCAATCAAGAAGATGCTAGAGGAAAATGGGCTCCAAATTATGAAGGCCCTTATGTGGTCAAACATGCATTTTCTGGGGGAGCGTTAATTCTACAAGATATGGAAGGGCAGGAGTTACGAAGACCAATAAATACTGATGCTGTCAAAAGATTCTATGCCTAATACTAAAAAAAGAGGGGGACCGTTAGATCGAAAACCCGAAAGGGCGGTCTAAGATATTTGGGGCAAAATTTTGTGGCGAAAGATGCATAAGAGGATCATGTTGTGGAAGAGGCCATGATGACACCGGTGATGCAGTCAAAGAGAATCAATTGAATGAATGACAAGGAACTGAAACTGGGGCAAATTTTTCATGAGATCTCTAAAGTTCCATTGTTTCTTTCCTCTCTTTCTTAGCCTTAATATCACTTCTCACAAAAGTTCCATGTACAATCAACTTTCATATCAATAGATTGACTCCGCTTGTCCAAATAATTTTTATTCTTAGCTTTTATCAATAAATGCATATCTATTTATTAAATTCATGTCTTAAGCAACATAACTTGAGTTTAACAATGCGGTTAAACAACGCTCGTAGCAACTCGTCAAGTATTGGGTTTGACCATAGGACTCGGTAGTCTTGAACAAAGATCACGATGGGATGGCATAATCATGACATTGGGAATGAACCACCACAGTTTAGACAAGGAAGTAAAAAAAAAAAAGTAAAGACAGATTCATATGCAAGACACTAGGTCTAATGAAAATCTGGCGAATGCGGGGTTTGATTGGTTTCCAACTTTTCAAGTGGTCGTCGGTTTGGATCTTCAAAAATGGGAGATCTCTAAATTTTTCCCTCATAATTTTATTATTATTATTTTTTTTTTCCCTCAAAGGCTCATTGCAGTTTAACTTTCAAGCTCATAAGTCTTACATTCTAAAATTCTGTCATTTATTTAAAGCTCAAAGGCTCATCACAATTAATTTTTTCGGTCAATTGCCATACAATTTATATTTCTTGTCTGTGTGGGAACCCATATCCAGTTGGTTAAGACTTCTCTTTCCGTTTGTATACCCATATCCAGTTGGTTGCGAATTTTCGTTTGTATACCCATATCCAGTTGGTTGCAAATTTTCGTTTTTAAACCCATATCCAGTTGGTTAAGACTTCTCTTTCCGTTTGTATACCCATATCCAGTTGGTTGCGAATTTTCGTTTGTATACCCATATCCAGTTGGTTGCAAATTTTCGTTTTTAAACCCATATCCAGTTGGTTAAGACTTCTCTTTCCGTTTGTATACCCATATCCAGTTGGTTGCAAATTTTCGTTTTTAAACCCATATCCAGTTGGTTGTATAAGTATCTTTATTTTTCTTCTTGTCAACCCATATCCAGTTGGTTGCAGAAATCTCTTTATCTTATCTTTGTGAACACATATACTGTTGATTTCAAATGTTTCTCTTTGTCAACCCATATCAAGTTGGTTACAAAAATTATTTTTCCAGTTGTGAATCCTCATCTAGTTGGTTCCATATATTTTTTTTTTTTTCATACCCGTTTGAATTCAATCATTTAGTCTTCAAGCTCAAAGGTTTAAGGCTTTAAATTCAAAATTTATGTCTTCTACTTTCGAACTCAAAGGCTCACTGTGTTTAATTTTTAGGTTGCATCTCACCCGCACATGTCTTCTGTTGTTCTTGGACAAAATTGTAGTTCACGTCTTTACTTTTTCCTTACTATGATAATATGAAAAACTATAATTATTCATATTATCAAGTAAGAAACAAGTAAAGAGGGGCAACTGTTGACACCATATTTTGTCCAGGAGATATAACAATAAAAATAAAAAAATCCCATCACTGATGTATCTTCTGCAATGGAGGTTGGCCACTATTACAAGGTACCATGTTTACTTGTGAGAGTGGAGAAACAGAGACCCAAAAATGGAAAGTTGAATAGACCTTCATATGGTCTGAAGATGATACCATTCCAATACACTGAGAATACCCTTTCTACTTATTATCCACCATATAGAGCAAGTGAGGTTCTTCTTTTTTCGTCATCTATAAAAATCAGAAACACAAAGCAAAGAGGGGGACTTTTTTTTTCAACTTCTGATTACTCTTTAAGAAAGGAAAATATCAAAAAAAGGGAAGAAGGAAAATAAACTCTTCATCATCCAAACACAAACCCCATATATCTTGAAAAAAATCCAAAAGAAAAATACAGTAAGAGGGTGAGCCATTAACCTACCCCCATCAAACCCAGTCGCCACGTACCGCCGCATCACACCACCGCAGAGCCACCTCCAACCACCGCCGGATTACCGCGAGCTCCACCGGAACGCCTCTTCGCGCCCTCCTTCCTCATCGTGCCTTCCACGCTGCAAACCCATCGTCACCCCATTTGCAGGTTTCTTTTATGCTGTAAGGTATTTGTTCTGCAATATATTTTTACTATGACTGAGAGGATTTGAAGAGACTTAAGTTGTACTAATGTGATAAATAAGGGATTTGCTCTGTCCATTATTTAAATTTATTTTCCTTTCTTCCACTTTGTCCTTTATATTATTTTATTAGCTTTGGATATCTATTTACAATGTAAGTGGGCTGATGGTGTGGCTGTCATTTTGTTTTGTTTTCTTTCTA
Organism: Gastrolobium villosum; assembly: GCA_032173675.1. NCBI lineage: Eukaryota > Viridiplantae > Streptophyta > Magnoliopsida > Fabales > Fabaceae > Gastrolobium > Gastrolobium villosum. The sequence continues at coordinate 75,143 of JAVKPL010014293.1, read as the reverse complement.
AAAAAATATATAAAAGGTAAGCTAAAATATACAAATCCATGTAGGCTGCAGCATAGGTTTCGATTGCTTTCTTAGATATTTTCTTAATGTTAAAATAAAGAATAAAAAATGATAATATAACAAAGGAAAGAAAAGTTGACGTTAAGTTTGATCAATATATGTTTATAAGTTGACATTCTGTGAAACAATATATGCTTATATTTGTCCTATGTTTATGTAGTCAATTCGATCAATAATATTAATAATAATAATATGTATTGATTTGAATTAGAATCACAAGGTGTGTTATAGTAAAAAGGGATTAGCTGAGTTGAGACAATTTGTTAATTCCGTAATCTTTTGAATTATTTTAACTGTGACGGCTTGGTGATTCAAAATTTATTGTAAAATTTATAATAAAAAATAATTTCAAGTCTATAAATAAATAAATAAATAAAAGGAATTAGCTGAGTTGAGACAACTTGTTATTTCCGTAATCTTTTGAATCATTTTAACCGTGACGGCTTGGTGATTCAAAATTTATTGTAAAATTTATAATAAAAAATAATTTCAAGTCTATAAATAAATAAATAAATAAAAGGAATTAGCTGAGTTGAGACAACTTGTTATTTCCGTAATCTTTTGAATCATTTTAACCGTGACGGTTTGGTGATTCAAAATTTATTATAAAATTTATACTAATACAAATAAAAATTATTGAAACCAATACAAATCATCAAAGCCTAAACTTTCCAATGATTTTCTTTAAAATTATTTTTTTTCAAAATTAAAATCAATCAATCCACAAATATTTTCTACAGAACGACGTAGCTTTGAATTCCTCACTGCACCTGAGGATACGTCGGAGCGGAACTCTTTCCGTCAAGCTAAAATAAAGTTTAATAAATTATTTCTCTTCTTAATCATATTTATATTTTATGGGGAAAAGCAAATATTTTTAAAAGCTATTAATAATTCGCACAATTAATTTAAGGTAACCGTTTTTAAAACGGATGTGTCAGGGGTGCAGTGGGATTAAGTTTCCACCCTTACCTGCGCATAATTAGACTCCCGAACCTTTGATCTAAAATTTTAAAGACCAGTCTGCAATAAAAGGTTTTTCCAATGTTTTCCCAAATAAACCTTGGTGGCGACTTCATTGTTTTAATTATTTAAATTTCGGGTCGTTACAAATACTGTAGAGCAACTCATCAATTATCCTGATCACTTCCACTCTTGGTGGTTGTAGAATGTCTCTTTACCTTGAAAATACCTTTACTTCGTCTACCACTCCGTATCAAATACCAATATTTTCATAAGCGAACTACTATTAGTAGTACTTATATATGCCACAAGATCATAATTTCTTTACAATTCTCATTACTTTCGTACAAATGACTGTACATCTCAAACATCCTGTTCATTTATCACTGATGCGTCTGCCAATTTGAGTCGAAATCTGTAACAGCCCCAATCCCTATAGCAGATATTGTCCGCTTTGCCCCCCTTCTGGGACTCACGGTTTTACGTTCTGGGGTTACCCCCAAAAGGCCTCCACTAGGAAAGGTATCCACACCCATATATATGGCATGCTTTGTTCTCCTTTCCAACCGATGTGGGACATTACATCCTCCCCCACTGGGAATACAGCGTCCCTGCTGTACACACCGGTCCAGGACCAAGCTCTGATACCATTTGTAACAGCCCCAATCCCTATAGCAGATATTGTCCGCTTTGCCCCCCTTCTGGGACTCACGGTTTTACGTTCTGGGGTTACCCCCAAAAGGCCTCCACTAGGAAAGGTATCCACACCCATATATATGGCATAGTGGTTGTGGTCCTTTGTGGTTTGTTGCTGTGGTTTCATTCATACAATCAGTGCTGGATGTCTGTTACATTTTGTGTATGAGAAGGAAGGTTCACTTACTAATTGAGGGGTCCAAAATGGTATCAGTCTGTTGGCTTCTGTCCATTATATATTTTTTTTTCAGTATGCCGGTTTCAAGAGGAGTTGGGACTCCACAAAGTGTTAAATATTTTAAGGAGGTTATTGTGAGGTGGGGTTGTTTCAGGTTTTGAAGTAAGTTGTTGTGATTTAGTTTGTAAAGTCAATGCTGGATTTTTTGCTAGCAGATTTATGCAAATGTCTAGTATAATTGTTTGGTGCACTTGCTAACTAGTGCTGTTCAAATGGTATCAGAGCCTGGTCCTGGACCGGTGTGTACAGCGGGGACGCTGTATTCCCAGTGGGGGAGGATGTAATATCCCACATCGGTTGGAAAGGAGAACAAAGCATGCCATATATATGGGTGTGGAAACCTTTCCTAGTGGAGGCCTTTTGGGGGTAACCCCAGAACGTAAAACCGTGAGTCCCGGAAGGGGGCAAAGCGGACAATATCTACTACAGGGTTTGGGGCTGTTACAAAATCCACTAACTGCAATAGTGTCTTCATGGTACATATATCTTGTGTCATCCTTGGCGGTTCCTTCACTTTTCTTTATACATATTACACATAATAATATACACATAATTGGTTCACCTCACTTGTGTTTAGTCAACGCTATCTCTTTATGGAATCCACTCCCATATTTCAATACCTCTCACATTACCAATCTATCAGCATCATACTTTCATGTGGTCAAACCTCGTAGGATTACTCATCAGTTATTTTATTTGTTTCTCTGCTTGAACCATCACAATTCATTCAAGTGCACACCACTTGTCCTGGTCTCATAACTGCTAATCGAACATGACGTATTTAACTCACAGATACGCATATCTGTTCCCTTTTCTCAATAATTCTTCAGGTTCAAAACCTCTCGCCTTGATGAAGTCTATTCACCAAGACCACTTGTACATAATTGTCTTACTATACTACACATATACTTGGAATTTCACCAATCTCATAAGCTCATCTCTGTTATATGTTTATTTTTCATAGTACTGCAAAGTTCGTCTATGCTCATATTGTACATATCATAAATTGTACTGGATATCTCACAGTAAAGCTCTAAATCAGTGAACCAATGCATGAAATTTAAGTTTTAGAATATACCATAATAAATCAAATCTCTAAAATTCATATTTGAGTTGAATTCGTAATAGACTCCAAATTTCTTGCATTGATACAAATTGTAAAACAAAAAGAGAAAGAGAGATAGAGAATTGACACGGTGATTTACCATAGTTCACCTAATTTAGGCTACGTCCACCTTATCTATACTATATTCATCTCACTGTCACTTGTTACAAGTCACTCGGTTTACAAGGAGAATATAAATAGGATTAGAAAAAACCCTGACAGCAGCTATTCATGGGCCCAAGCCCAAACTACTAAGAAAAGGAAAAATTACAATAAATCAGAGGCCCACAACAGTACCTAGTCTCTACGGGCCTAGGAGCGTTGCCTCTCAGACCTCCGTCCACTCACTTGGGAGTAGGACCCCAGTTGCCTTTCTGCCGATAATAAGAGCCCTCATCAGCATGCGAAGTATAAGTCATATCCTACGCTTCTAAGATGTCATATTCTACAAATACAACAACTTTAGTTTTCTTTGGGACTTGGGAGGATCCCCCATTTTATTTTTCCATTAAAGTCCATTTCCAAAGGGGTGGGAATGTTACCGTTAGCAATTATCTTAGTTGAGTAACAAAGCTGATTAAAGTCAATTAGCATTGTAATAAGACTTTTTGACCATTGTAGCCTTTAACTAATAAAGAATTACCATCTCGCCCTCGTTTATAAACATAACACCAATCTAACCATGTTTGACCGTTGACCACCCAGTTACCCGGATAAACCACTCGGTTACCCGGATAAACCACTCGGTTACCCGGGTACACACCCTTATTTATCCTGGTACACACCCGGTTACCCTGGTACATGTCCTTATTTATCCTGGTACACACTCAGTTACCCTGGTACATATCCTTATTTTCCAAGCCCAACCGTGAATCCAACTCAAATCCATCAATGAAGAAAACGTGGTTAAATGTGTTTGTAATTTGTATGGAAAATTCGTCAAGAAAAATTCCCTTAAGCTAGAGCGAGTGTTAGTGAGGTATGCACATTGAGTCCCTCGTCTATAAGGCATAAAGACATCATTGTATATATTTTAAAATTAATGTGAAGTAAGATGAAATTTTTATAAAAATTAAAAGCTTTAATATTAACGGGTTAAAATATAAAATATAATTTTTGAAATTTTCAAAATGATGGGGTTAACACGGTTTTTTTTTTTTTTTTTGAATTTGGTTATGCGAGATGTCATCGGATTGTACAATCATATATATTTTACATGTTTTTTGTGTTTTGGTTCTACCAAGTTTCTATTATTACTTTACAGTTTATTGTTTGTCTATTGAGTTGGATTCACGGTTGGGTTTGGAAAATAATTATATGTACCAAGGTAACCGGTTGTGTACCAGGATAAATAAGGATATGTACTAGGGTAATCGAGTGTGTACCAGGATAAATAAGGGTGTGTAACAGGGTAAATGAGGGTGACCAGGGTAACCGGGTAAATAATTTTCTACCCGAATAACTGAGTGGTTAACGATCAAACAGGAATATATTGATGTTATGTTTCTTGAGAATGTTAAATTTTTGAAATAATTTATAAACGAGGGCAAGATGATGATTTTTTATTAGTTAAAGATTATAATGGTCAAAAAGCCTTGCAACAATATCTACGAGAGATGGAATGCGTGTAAGATCAAAATTCATTAAAAAATAATCAAAGTTGTATATCAATTTTCATCTTCTTTCGGAGCCTAGCTCTATCTTCTTTTCTAATTATTCTTAGATAATATTGGCGTTCCAATGACAATAATAATAATAATAACAATTATTATTATTATTATTATTATTATTATTATTATTATTATTATTATTATTATTATCTTTTGCTGATATAAAAAATAAAAAATATGAATTTGCTATAGATATCAAAATATTGAAATTATCCCTCTTTTCAAAATACATATTTAAAGGCTCCCCATAACACTGCATGAGCCCCAACAAACTTGCTTATTGCTTGAGTCATAATACTTTGCGTATTCAATTAATTATAATGATACATATTTGGATTATAATAAAATGTAATCAGTTTTCGATATTTAATTATGAAAGCGATTATACTTACAATTTTTTTCTTATAATATCTTATAATTATTTTTGTTGGCTCAAAATGAAATAAATAGTTATAAAATAATATCAAATGACAGTTGATAATTTGATTTTTGGTAAAAATAATAATAAAAATAATTGAAAGGGAAAGTTGTTATGAATATAACATACCCCTTTAATTATAGGGTTTTATAAATGTTATGTTGTAAGAAAAATGTTTGTATTATGTGATAGAAATTCGTTATGTGTGTCAGGGTTTTTTTTTTTTTTGCGAGCGTCACAAAATATTATAAATGTAGGAAATTTTTTCTGGTCATATTAAATTATATATGATAAACCCTTAATTATAACCCAATCTAATATTTAGTACAGTAATTATAGAACTAAGGATTAGTTAATATTTAATTTCCTTTACTATATAAAATATATTTATATCAGGGAATTTTGACCAGCATTGTATTATTATTATTATAAATCATGTTAATTCTCCTCCTTTAATGAAAGGGATATAGGTGAGGTCGAATTAATTAATTATTCTTTTTTTATTATGAGAATCCGTACTCCGTTTTTTCCTTTTAAAGTTGGGATTTGTACCTTTACGAAATCCCAACTAATTTAATGCTATGAGGAAATCAAAATTTGTACCTTTACGAAATCCTACTAGTTATTCAAATCTATCATTACTACATGAAGTAAAGCCAGCCATTTAGCTCATCTGATCAAAAAGATCTTCAAGTATATAAGATATTTTAATTTAGCTCATCTTCTAGCACCAAGTCATGACTCTAGAAGAAATAAGAGATATTAAATGAAAAAAGAATTTTTCCTTTTAAATGATATAATTTTATCATTTTACTTTTATAAAGAAATGAGATCCATATCATTTTTTATTTTTATTTTCACTTTCTCCCCTTATTTATCTATCTATTTCTCAACTCAAAATAATATAACTTTACTTCCTTTAAAATCATAGATATTTTTCATATATTAAAATGATGCAAAGATGTTTCATCAGCATTTCTCCTGTTTAGATAAGTTACATATGAAAAAAAGAAAAAAAGCTCTCTTACCAAGCAACAGTGATACTTCTCCTCACGGACTATGATGGACGAGATAGAGATGGCAGGTTACATGATTCCAGTTATGAAACTATAACAATATATTTTCGGTATATATATTGAGGGAAAATTGTTTATCCTTTTAAATGACATAATTTATATCCTTTCACTCTCATAAAGAGGTGAGACCCACATCTTTATTTTTTTGTCATCTCTCTCGTCCTTTATTTATATCTTTTTCTCTCTTAAAATAACACAACTTTAGATCCTTCAAAATGATATATATTTTTCCCATATATTGATTGCCTGCCGTTTTTCTTTCTCTACAAACATTTCCCTCGCCAATGATTGATTGGTTCTGACATTATTATTAAAATCTCGATTTATTACTACGATTTTACGTTTTTACGATTTTTTTTTTTTATCAAAACAATTTTACTAATATTCCAAACGCTTTTACGTTTTTATGATTTTTTACAATTTTTTTATATTACGATTTTTTAATCTCTTTCAAATTTTACTTAAGATCTCAATTTTAATAACATTGGTATTGAGTTCGATTCTATTTGGCTAATAAAAAATTTAAGAGTAGGGACTATCACGTGAAATTTATGATTATCGTATTCTATAAGAGACTTAGTTCAAATAAGTAACTAATTCTTACAGATTTCCCCATTTAAATTATATATATATATATATATATATATATATATATATATATATATATATATAGGGTTTGCTTTTTCTACAATTATTGCAGATAAGTTATCTGCAGTAAGCCCAATACGATGTCTTTTTGGAGCGGAAATCATGGTGTTTTTGTAATTTTAATTTATTTATGGTTATAATAGTCTTTATATTTATAATTTTTTAAGATTTCAATACCAAAATGACGTCATTTTAGGAATAATTACATATAACTTATCTGCAGTAATTGCAGAAACATTTTTCCTATATATATATATATATATATATATATATATATATATATATATATATATATAGGGTTTGCTTTTTCTACAGTTACTACAATTAAGTTATCTGCAGTATGCTCAATACGGCGTCATTTTGGGACGGAAATCATGGTATTTTGTAATTTTAATTTATTTCAGAGTTATAATGGTCTTTATATTTATAATTTTTTTAAGATTTCAATATCAAAACAAAGTCTTTTTGCGAATAAATGCAGATAACTTATCTGCATTAACTTCAGAAATATTTTTCCCATATATATATATATATATATATATATATATATAGATATATATATAAACTTATTATTTCTCAAGTTTTCTGAGATAATTTTATTTTTGACTATAAAATTATAGCTCTACAAAGATAGATCAATGGTAATAAAGAAAGAGAGAGAAAATAAGAATCATAATCATTTAAAGGTAAATCGAATAATATAAGAAAATAAATAAATAAAACGACATAATTTTGAGCTGACCAAAAATAAATATATCTCAAGTAACTTAAGAAATATTTCTCTCTCTCTCTCTCTATATATATATATATATATATATATATATATATATAAATTATTTGTGATGTCACTTAACCGTCCTGTCACCCAAAATAAGTTGTTTTGGATATTATTTTCCTTATTTAATTAATCGAAAATCGATATTATATTTCTCTCTTCCTTTATCATTATTGATCCACCTTTATATGATTATGATTCCTCAACTGAATTTTTTTTATGTCAAGTGACTTGATACCCGATTAACCATATATATATATATATATATATATATATATATATATATATATATATATATATATATATATATATATATATATATATATATATATATATATATACCCCAATTTAAGGAATTGTATTGATACTAGGTATAAAAAAAGAGTAAATGAAATAGAAATAGGATCACAAGGTCAGTAAAATTCTTCGTACCAAGTTTTTAACACAACTTCGTACTCAAGACTACTAACAAACCCATGCCCTTTGTTGCACCGAAACGAGATACGGAACATGACACGACATGAGACGCCGACGTTACTCAAATTCTAAAAAATGTTATATTTTGACATGTTAGTACACGTTTTAATATATATAAAATATTTTACATTTAATACATATAGCAGCTCATAATAAGTCATATAATCAATCAAATTAAATATTCAAATTCCATAACATAAATATTAAAAAAAATTAACGCGTCTGCGACACACATTTTTTTTCTTCCAAAGAGCGTGTCGGTGCATGAGAGCTCATGCCTATTGATGCACTGTTATGTTCATTTATTTACATGAATATGCAATAAAGAAAATTTCTAAAAGGTGTTTGAGATAAAAAGAAAAAAGAAAGTCACTACTCATTAAATCCCGACCATCGAAGGTTCAGTGAAAGAAATTATTGTAACAACCTTGCTCTAACATATTTGCAAAGAGGATACTTTTAATTCAAACATGTCGGTCTCAAAAGCGTAGCTTTACCACTGCTTTAAACTTCTCCCATTTTAAAAGAGGTTTTCATTTCCTCCTTTAACATAACACAATAAACTTTCCTACACACACAATATTTTGTGGGGCCCTCACATTTTAAAACAAAAAAAAAGAAAAAAATATGGCACGCAAAACAAATCTCTATAACATTACACAATCACTTCTCCTACAATATAACAAACATAAAACCCTTTTAAAAGCTATTAAAGATGTAAAGTTATTTATATGTATTGTCTAAACCGTCGGAACGGTCACCGGTCACACCCGTTCGCCGCCGTCAGACACGGCGGTTCGCCGCCGGCGACTGTTCATCGTGACCGGTCAGTGTCTATAAATAGACACTGACACATTCAGAAATCTATCCGATTTTTTCCTGCACTTAAACTTTACCGGAATTTTTGTTCTTCCGGTATTGCATACTGTTGTTCATCCTCAGGTGTAAATTCCTCTGCCATACTGTTGTGTTCGTTTGGGCTGTTGATTGGTAGTGCCACCATTCTTCAGACGGAATCCATTCTATCCTGGGAGACAAGTGTCCATCAACCTTAGGCATCAGTGAGGGGGCAAATTGTCTTAAGGAGACACGTTCTGTGGCCTCAGATTTAATCTTCTCCTGCATACATACTTCTGTCTAATTCTGTATTCTGACTACAAGTAAGTCTGTTCTTGTTTTTATTATTGCACAGTTATACTGATCATCTACCCCTTTTGTTCAATACATGGGTTCAAGGCTATAGTGATTTAATATCACCCTCTCTCTTCAATAACAGTTTCGTATTTGTGGGTTGACACACAACATAACACGAATTTTTTTGTGTCATTTTTTGCGAAAACAAAATTGAAAATGAGTCGACCCTAACATGAATAGTGTTGTGACAGGGCGGTCATGTTGAAAATTAGCACTCTGCTAATGTTGCGGATTCGGCAAGTGCATCGGTCATACAAGTAATAAAGTTTAACGAGTACAGAATCATTTCCACGAGGATTATATTTTCAATCACTAATTCACTACTTCTACTTAAGTTGGACAATCAATTATGAATTTATAACAAGATTTGGTTTATATTCAAAATATTAAAAATAACTAAAACAAGAACAAGAATGTAAAAATCTGAATTACTTGACAGAAAAGAAATGTAGCTAGGATTTTGACTTCTCCAAATCTCCCCTTTTATGCTTTGTATTCACACTTTTAGGTTAATCGTCCTTAATATAAAGCCATTTGATTCTTTTAATTTAATTAAGATTCAATTCGTTGACACCTTAAATCTTTATAATCTTGCAAGAATCCTAGTTCCCAAATATTCCCCAAGAAGATTAAGCATTACGTTCAAGAATCACACGATTGCATAAAACCCTATGTCTATCCCCAGAATTATAAAGATTGTGATGAAGTTATCATGTATAGAATATGCACCAACATTCCTATTGGCATGCATTTACCTAAAATCAATCTACAAGATTCAAGCTCATAGAAAACATTAAGAAAAGATAACTACATTCAAATTAAAAAGTAAGAATAACATCAAAAATTTATTCAAAACATAAAGGATCAATTGAATTCCATCTAACCTTACCTAGTATAAAATCTTAGCCTAACATAGCATAATTAAGAATGAAAGAAAACAATAAATCTCCCCCAAACTCCATAGTAGTGCGGTGAATCTTCAAGGTTTCCGGTGCAAATTTGATTCCAATCAATCTCCAGCTCTCAAAAACATGAACTACACGCTTCCTCTGCTTCCTCCCTACTTGGTTGATCAGATGATCATGATTTCTGCCTCAATTTTCCCTTTAATAGTTGAAGAATCTGTTCCCTAAGTGGAAACAATCAAATAGGCCTGAGTTGGACCGTGATGGGCGCTTAAGCCTCCATTTGGGCGCTTAAGCACTCTGGGATAGTGAGACAGATCCTTATGAGGGCGCTTAAGTGCGGTGATGGACGCTTAAGCACTGTCTTCGAAGAGAAATTTATACATGGCAGCGCGCTTAAGCCCTGTTTTGGGCGCTTAAGCGCGCTCTTACAGAGACTTTTTGTAACTTGGGCGCTTAAGTTCCATATTGGGTCCTCTTTAAATTTTGTAATTTCTTCTATTTGTGCTTGAGGTCTTCCATGATTTTCACGTTTTTTAGCTCCAAATCTTTAAAGTTCATATTTGCTCTCATTCAATATCATTTACCTTCAAAACAACAAAAATCAATGATTTAATTCATATTTCAATAGTTCATATTTTTCTATTAATAAACCTTTATTCTCATGCATTTGTTTAGGTATATCATGTGAATTTAGTTCTTAAAACAAGATAAACTAAGGGTTTATCAGCTAACAACGTAAGTTTTTGGGTTGAAATGATTTTTAACAAAAGTTAAAAAAATTTAATTAATTATCTTGAAGAAAATAATTTTTGTTATTTAAACTATTATTATTTCATATGGTGATGTTCTTCATAAAATTTTGCAGTCAAAACTATTGGAAAAAATTATTTATGTGGACAATATTAATTAATTAATTTTGTGTATTAAATTTAATCAGGCTAATGAATATTCCAATTGTATTATTTTGAATAGATCGTTGTGATCATATTGAGTTAGTGTTATGACATCCTGTAAAGCATGGACACGCGACTTTTTAAAAAATTTGCGTGTCGGACACGTGTCCGACATGGACACGCTCTAACACGCGTCCGACATGCGGTCAACATTGGGGACACGCGGTCAACGCTCGGACACGTTCCGACACGTTTTACCGACACGCAGTCAACTTTTTTGGACACGCGGTCAACGCTCGGACACGCTCGGACAAGCTTGGACATGTTTTTTTTTAATCTTAATTTTATTTTGTTAACTAAATATAAAAGAAATAATTTATAAATTAATTTTTTTCTGTTATGAAATCTGATATGAAAAATTAACAAAGTATGAAAAATTATTTATATTTATATTTATATTTATGCTATAAAATTTAAATATTTGATTGGTTGTATGACTTATTATGGACTCTTATATGTATTAAATATAAATTATATTATATATATATATATATATATATATTTAAAAATTTATTTAATATCAAAACGTGTCCCAATGTGTCCAAATATGACATTTTTTAGAATTAACGTGTCGGCGTGTCGTGTCCTTGCATCATAGATGACATCTGTTGGTATTGGCCCTAGTTAGGCAATAGTGTAGGCTCTAGTGTGACCCTGATTTTTCGTGATAGGTGGACTCAGTGGACACGAACTCTTTGCAAGGCATCTGGCTAGGTCCCCTCTCTAACCTACTTATATTGGGTTAAGCCCCATGAATCGTCATGTTCTTATCGCATTGAGACTATCACTTTCGGAATACGTCATAAAGAGGAAGATCCTACAAAAAGGAACAAAACCCCTAAAGTAATTTTCATTTTACATCACAAAAACACACTTTTTTAGCGAAAGAAAAATCACTACCTATGTCTTAAAAAAATCGATTTTCAAACTTCGATAAAAAAATTCTCGGATTTTTGCGTTTATTGTTATTGTTCGATTCTTTTTGAAAATGTCATTGCAAAAATGTCATCAAGATATTAGTATGCGAAAAAATCTTTGTGTACTATTTTGATTCCTTTTTGAAAAGACATATATGTTCTTTTGCATTTAAATACATTACTGTTTCACAATTTCAAAAGATGTGAATTTACGGTTTCAAAATTTTGAAAATCAAAAGTTATGTTATTGTTTCACAATCACAAGTTATGTTACTGTTGCTAAATTTACCGTTTCACAATTTGTTTTTATTTTGAAGTTATGTTTCGTGAGACGTGCTTTTATTTAGTGTTGGTATTCTATGAACATGAATATTGTTTCATGGTATTTAATTTACTTGAATATTTAGTGGCTTTATATGATTCGTTGTTAGTGTTTGTAAAGGGCTCAAGGGGACAAATATTATTAGAGTTGAGATGCTTTGTGGATGCTGATTGAGAAAGTGACATTGATAGTAGGAGGTCTACAAGTGGATATGTTATTTTCTCATTCAATGGAGCTATTTGTTGAATGAGTAAGAGGTAGAGCACTGTTGCTTTATCTACTACAGAGACTAAGTACATGGCCTTGACACATGCTGTTAAGGAAGCTATTTGGTTGTGGAGGTGAAGCTATTTGGTTGTGGAGGTTGAGCAAAGAGCTTGGCTTTGCACTGTGACAGTCAGAGCCCTATATTCTTGGCTAAAAACCCAGGTTTCCATGCAAGGACCAAGCATATCGGTACACAGTACCACTTCATTAGAGAGAAGATTAAAGACAAGGTTGTATTGCTGGAGAAGGTTGACAAAAAGTTCAACAAAGCTGATTTTCTGACCAAGGCAGTTACTTCATATAAGTTTGAATAGTATACAGCTGTATTGGTATTGAAGAAACATGCGAAACATTCACCAAGTGAGAGAATGTTGGGTATGGCTCATACTTCGCATGTTGATGAGGGCTCTTGTTGTCGAGCTTAGTAGAAAGCAACTGGGTCCCTCTCCCAGGTGAGTGGACGGAGGTCAGGCCCATAAAGGCTAGGTACTGTTGTGGGCCTCTGATTTATTTTAATTTTTTCTTTCGTTTCTTAGTAGTTTGGACTTGGGCCAATGAATAGTTATTGTTATGATTTAATCCTATTTATATTCCCCTTATAAATCGAGTGACTTGTAACGAGTGAGCTGAATATAGTACAGACAAGCTGGATGTAGCCCAAATTGGGTGAACTAGGTAAATCATTGTGTCAATTCTCTCTTTCTCTTACTCTTTTCGTTTCACGGTTTGTGTGATTGTTGATTTCCAACAAGAAGTACGAGAGATTAGCATATCTTTCATACAGGAACAATAGTAATAATAGTGAGACATGAAGGATTGGAATGAATAATGTTAGACTAGGAATAAAAATTCATCTATATTTCCCATGTACAGATACATCTTCTTAAACTTCAAATAAGCCAGAAAATTAAGAATCAGAAAACGAATAACTAGTTTAAGTAAATCCTATCTTTTCCTAGTTACAACAGACTCCTCTAAAAAAACTATGACAACTTTACAAAGGATAAAACAAATATTCAAATGTTTAACTCAACACTCCCCCTCAAGTGGGGCAAATATATTTTTCATGCCCAACTTGACAATAACATCTTGAAATGCTTTCCCTGATACAACCTTAGTCAATATGTCAGCAAGTTGATTTTCAAATTTGATAATGGAAAAGTATATGATTTTTTTATCTAACTTTTCCTTTATGAAATGTCAATCTACTTCCACATGTTTAGTCCGATCATGTTGTGTAGATGTTGCTACTCTCGGCAAGTGCACCAATCGTACAAGTAATAAAGTGATCAAGTAGAGATCATTCCCACGAGGATTAAACCCAAGCACCGATTCGCTATCGCAAATTTAGTTGGACAATTAAAAGGAAAGTAACGTGATTTATATTTGGGAAGAAATTGATAACATGTAAATAAAATTCTGAATGTAAAGGAACGAATGAAAATAAAATGGTAGAATTAAGGTGATAAACGAGCGTAGTTAGGGTTCTGACTTCCCCCGATCTCCTCAATACGTTATGAATTAACCTATTAAGAACTTGTTCTTAATATATTACCAATCGATTCTATCTACGTTAATTAGGGCCCAATTCCTTGTTACCCTAAATCTATGTAATTCTGGTAGAACTCTAGTTCCCCGATTATTACCCCAGAAAACATGCATTAAAATCAAGAATCTTAAGATTGCATAATTACCTTGTGTCTATTCCTATTCCTATTCATAGATCACAAGGATTATGATAATTCATCAAATAAAGGTTCATGCACCAACATCCCTATTGTCATACAATCCCCGAAGATCATTCTATAAGGAGCAAACTCATAGAAAACATTGAACACAGATGAATTTATTCAAATATAAAAAGAGAAGGATTCATGACAAATTAATCCATAACATACGATTCAATCGGGATCCATCATCCCCTAACTACTTAAGGAACTAGCCAGACATGGCAAAATCAAACATAAAAGAAACTACAAAAGCTTCCCCAAACTCCATTGGTGATTGGTGAATCTTCAATAATTCCAGTGATGACTTGACTCTGATCCATCTCCGCCGCTCACGAACATGAACCTATGACTCTAAGGATCTAAAAGTGTTTTGCAATGTGAAGTAGTGAATAATTCTGACCCCTAGGTGCTTTTTTAAGGGTGAAGAATTCGTATCCTTAGTAGAATATTCCAACTGGGACTAAATTATGTTCCCTGAGCGCTTAAGCTTGATTTGGGCGCTTAAGCGCCCAAGGGCAATAAGTTTGCCTTCGTGCTGCGCGCTTAAGCGCGCTGGAGGGCGCTTAAGCGCCCAGAGGTAGAGGCTGATAGTGCTTTAGGGGGCTTAAGCTTCCAATTGGGAGCTTAAGCCTCCTCTTCCAACAACTTAATAAGATCCAATCTTTCTTATTCTGATCTCCACCATCATCTCTTCTTAGTTGTTGTCCTCATCTTCTCTGGTTATTGTCTTCATCTTATCTAATCTTCATCTTAACTCTATTTTTCCAACAAATCCTTTAAAAATAACAGAAGATGATTTAATTAGATAAAATGCAGATAATGTTCGTTATTATCATCTTAAACCTAGTTTTTAACTTGTTCAACTAGATAATTCATAGTATTTTAGTCCATAAAACAAGATAAACTAAAGGTTTATCAATAGGATTATGTGCAATTTCAATGGCAGCCTTTTTATCACAATGCATATTCATAGGATGGTTATAATAAATTCCCAAATCTTTCAAAACACTCTTGATCCACAATAATTCGCAAACACCATAGGTTATGCCTTGAAATTCAGTTTCAGCACCAGATCTTGCTACAACATTTTGTGTTTTACTTTTCCAAGTCACCAAATTTCCCTGCACAAACATAAAGTAACCAAAAGTAGACTACCTTGTTGTTTGATCTCCAGCCTAATCTGAATCTGAATATCCTTCAATATAAGGAGAATCCATTTTTGAGAACAACAACCCTTTACCAAGAGCGACTTTATGGTACCTAAGGATCCGGTATACAACGTCCATATGATCCACACTTGGAGTATGCATGAAACGACTCATAAAACTTACAACATAGGCTATGTATGGCCTAGTATGTGACAAATTAAATAGATTAATCTTCCAACTAACCTTTGATACCTACCATTATCTGTCGGGACTTGATCAGGATAAATACCAAGCAAATGATTCATTTCAATTGGTGTTTCCACTGGTTTACATGCAAGCATCCTTGTCTCTGTAAGAAGATCTAACATATACTTTCTTTGAGAGAGGAAAATACCTTTTTATGGAGCAACTTCAATACCTAGAAAGTATTTTAGCGGTCCCAAATCTTTCATTTCAAATTTAGTTGCTAGGTACTCTTGTAAAAATCTCACTTCACATGGATCATTATCAGTTAACACTATATCATCAACGTACACAATTAAAGCAGTTACCTTCCCACTTTTGTTCTTAATAGCGAGGGTATGATATGCATTGCTTTGCTTGTACCCAAAGTTCTTCATGGCTAAAGAGAATATTCCAAACCAAGCTCGAGGTGATTGCTTGGACTATACAAAGCCTTCTTTAACCTACATACTTTATTGTCTCCATTTGGGCTGTTTTTCACACCTTATGGTATTTCCATATAGACTTCCTTTTCAAGGTTTCCATTTAGGAATACATTTTTTACATCAAACTATTTTAGGGGCCAACCTCTGTTTGCAGCAATATATAACAAAATGCTAATTGTGTTTAACTTTTCCACTGGTGCAAAGGTCTCTTGATAATCTACACCATACTTTTGTGTAGCCCTTTACAACGTAAGTTTGGGAAAGTTAGGATAGGTACGAGTACGAGTGCACAAAACAAGTGGGACGGGAAAGGATGGGTGACTTTTAAGAATATCAAAGTCCTTTTCTTGGATTAGAACTTTGCTCTAGTGTCATGTTAAAAAATAATGTTATACCACAATATTGTACTTCTTCATTTAATTCTTCTCAAAATGGGGTATAAATATACAAGGCTAGATACATGATTAGATCAAGAATAGCAAACTCTAAGAATAAGGCAACAACCTTCCATACTTATCTTAATAAACTACTATGCCTATTTACAAGGAATAATTTGAATTTGGAAACAAACATTTTAAATATTAGTTTTTACAATCTCAAAAGATAAAGAAAATAACTTGTGTAAAATGGTGTCTGAACCCAAATGTCTTGGAATCTCCATACATAGTGCATCTATGAAGATTTCAAAGAATCTCCAACATTGAAGGTGGCACGAGACATTCTACTCCCTATATATTTGTTACATAGGTTTTAACCACAAAACTTACTCGATTAATTTCTCAAACAACTTGTGTATTTAGAAAACTAATTACCCATAATTTGTGAAGTTTATAACATGGCTATCCCTATTTATAGATACTAGATGAACATAAGAAAAAATATAACTTGGTGTTGTCGTCATCTGCAAGGTAATAGATGGAGAAGATACTGGAGCAGATGTGGTTAGCATGGAAGTTGAGGATATCGAGAACCTCATTGGAACGTTAGAGGTAAAGGAGGTGAATGTCGAGGTAGCTTGTGGAGTTTTTCATCCAAATCTCACATTTATTTTTGTTATCTTATTCGGCTGAATCCTAACCCAGCTTATCCCTTAGGATATGATATCTGTTTCTAGGAAGGATAAAATTAGCAAATAGGATAAGTCTATCCTATCTCATTGGTTTACCAAACATCAAATAAAAGTATGATATGATAGATTATTCTATCATAGTCTCATTATCTAATGCACCAAGGTACGCTCATCCTTTACTTTCACAACATAATACACCTGCCTCTGATACTGACTTAAGCATCAGAATGTCTTCGCAGGTACTCCCATTTGGTGCACCGTGAAGGACCCTAAATGATAATAGGTTAGATAAAATGAAAATTAAGACATAACTTTGATAATTTCTGATAAAACTATTTAAACACACAATATACCACCAAGGTACGATCATCCTTTACTTTCGCAACATAATACACCTACATCTGATACTGACTTAAGCATCGGAGTGTCTTCGCAGGTACCCCCATTTGGTGCATCGTGAAGGACCCTAAATGATGCAAGGTCGATAAAATGAAAATTAAGATACAACTTTGATAATTTCTGAATGAATCATGATCTATGCCTTATTTTCTTATATATTTTATTTCAATTTTAACTGACTTTAACCTACTTGCTACACGTGGTAACTGATAGGGGTGTTTGCGGTCTGGATTGGATCGGTTTTGGAAGCAAAATCCATCTGATCCAATCCCTTCGGTTTAATCATATAATCATCCATTCGGTTTGACTTTTTTTCAAATTCGATCCAATCCAAATTTTTTTGGTTTGGATTGGATCGGTTTTTGATTTTTTTAAAAATCCTAAAATTTATTTCACGATTATTGTGCAAATAACATCTTTTGTATATATTGGCTTTGTAATTTTTATTTTGAAATACAAAAGCATTAGTAAACTATAATGTAGTTTTTTTTTGCAATGAGATATGAAGCTCTATAAAGATAAATTTTATTGATGAGATGTGACTAGATTCTTTATAGAATTTAGTTGATGGGTTAATGGGTTGATGGGTCTTGGGTTTAGAAATTTTCAGGCTATGATTAGGGAAATACCCAATTAGGTAGAGGAGGATTAATATATTGGATCGGTTTGGATTGGATCGGTTTTTATTAACCCATACAAAAATCGATCCAATACAATTAAAATTTGCGATTTTTTTTCGATTTTCGGTTTATTGGGTTATCAGTTTTTCGGTTCGGATACCACGGTTAGAATCAGTTTAGATCGGTTGATGAACACCCCTAGTAACTGACTTGTCCTTTTTTTTTTTTGGTAAACACTAACTTATTCTTTAATTAACCTACTAGCACACTAAACAATTGCTAACCTCAACTAACAAAATCACTATTTGTAATTTATTATTATTATTATTATTATTATTATTATTATTATTATTATTATTATTATATCTACCAAAGTTAACAATGAAAAGTGTTTAAAGTGGATTTTATTGGCTTTTTCACCATTTTGCCTCTCATTAATTATTTAATAACCATTTTTGCTCCTTATTGTGAATTATCTACCAATCTGCCCATCTTTAATCGATTAAATGGTCAAATGAAGATTTAATCGATTAAATCTTCAACTTAATCGATTAAGTCTTCCTCTTTATCAGAAGAACAACCTTATGTATGAGAGATTTAATCGATTAAATAGGAAGATTTAATCGATTAAATAGGAAGATTTAATCGACTAAATCTTCAAGTCAACGATTTTTGCCTATTTTGACCATTTAATCGATTAAATTTTTGGCTTAATCGATTAAAGATGAGCATATTGGTAGATAGTTTGCAATAAGGGACAAAATAGTTATTAAATAATTAATGGGGGAAAAAGGGTGAAAAAACCGGATTATATTGTATAGAAGTTGAGAAATATTTAAAGATAATTATAATTAGAAAGTAATAAGTATTTATTATAATTTTATTCTTCAATGTCTTAATACTTCAAATGAGTAATAATACGTATCTATAAATTTTCCTTTTTCGTTTTATCCCAAATGAGTAATTAATAATAGATTTGGATAAAAAATTATTAAAGGAGAAAATTCAAATTATAAAGAAGACTTTTCTTTTTTGGTCACACTCACTTAAAAGTGAATGAATCATATTAATTTTTTCTCTTTTCTTTATAATGAAACACACTCACTTTTATGTGAGTGTAATAAAAAAATATTTTTTTCTTCCAAAATAAATAAATTTTTCCTATGAAGAAAATATCATTTGAATTTTCACATTTACTAATAATAAAAGAGTAATATTATTGCATACAAAAAAAAAGAGTAATATTATTGAATGACTGTCAATTTGCACTTTTATTTGTTTTTTGTTAAGATAAATAGCAATGATAAAGTAATTACAACAGAAAAATAATAAATATTTACAAATTTATATTATTTACTTTAAAATTTAAATAAAAAAATTATATTTGGGGAAAACAAAATCATAAATATCTGACAGTAGTTTCATAGTAGTTTAAATTATTATTATTATTGGAGGCAAGTAATACAAGAAAATACGCTCGTAATATATATATATATATATATATATATATATATATATATATATACCAACATTTCTAATTAAAATACAAATAAAAAATGTATAAAAAAATACGAATGAAAAATGACAAGACTACTAACATTCACTGTTTTTTTTTTTTTCTTGAGACAGAAAAAAACTATATAATACCAACATTTCTCATTAAAATACAAATGAAAAATGTATTAAAAAAAATACGAAAGAAAAAATGACAAGACTACTGACATTCACTGTTTTTTTTTTTTTTCTTGAGACAGAAAAAAACTCAAGGAGGATTATGCAGTTGATAAAAACTCCGGTATAATTAAATAACATTGACTGCTCTATTGCTATAACTGCTTTCAAACATTCACAAACATTTTTTTAAATGCTAGTTGTTGAATATTTTCTTGAGTTTCAATTCTACATTAAATTTCTAGAATACTACTAAATTTAAATAACTGATTTCTCACTCCAATATTTAAAAAATAAAAATAAAAAGATAAAAGAAGTTCTAGAATGAACAACTCAACTTTCGAAGTTTAATAACTATTCTTGCCTTATTTAAAAACAACAGTAGAATTTATCCTCAATTTATTGTCCTAAAAAAGTGTAGAAGCTTCTTGTATTGCGAGGAGCCGTGGAAGTTATGTTAGTACCACGCTGTAAGAGTTCAAGTCGCATCATCATGCAAATAAATGCGGTTTACATTAAACTAAACAAATCCTCTTTTCTCGCCCCGGAACTTTCTCGACATAAGACGTAACGCAGTACCTTCTCGCCCTTTCCTTTCTATTTCCTTTCTCTCTCTCTTTCTCATCTTCATCCTTACGGTTATATTCCCAACGGAACCTTCTAGAACCACTATAACAATTCCCCCTCTCTGTTTCTCTTTCTCTTTCCCTCTCTCTCTCTCTCTCGCTCTCTGTCGCTCTCTCTCTCTCTCTCTGCTTCTTCAACGTCGATCAACAAAACTAACTCCATTGATCTGCAACTCTTTCATATCATGGCTCCACCGCCGCCGGTGGAACACAACGCCGACTCTGCCACCGTCGCAGAGTCTCAGAGATCCATTCCGACGCCGTTTCTGACCAAAACCTATCAGCTCGTCGAGGACCAATCCATAGACGACGTGATTTCTTGGAACGAAGACGGATCCACCTTCATCGTTTGGAACCCTACCGTCTTCGCTAGAGACTTGCTCCCTAAATATTTCAAGCACAACAATTTCTCCAGCTTCGTTCGCCAACTCAACACTTACGTAATTCACTTTTCTTAATCATCGTTAATTTTTATTTATTTATTTATTTCGGATTTTGATGTTGTGAAATTTATTGTTTTCATTTTTTTGCTTGATTTGCAGGGATTCAGAAAAGTTGTACCTGATCGGTGGGAATTCTCCAACGAGTATTTCCGCAGAGGAGAGAAACGGCTTCTATGTGAAATCCAACGGCGGAAGATCTCGTCTCCGTCGCCCTCGCCGACGGCGACGGTGACGGCCATGGCGACAACCACGTCAGCTGCGGTTCCTACGCCGCTTCCGTTGACTGCGATTCCGACCGCGATGCCGATCATATCGCCGTCGAACTCAGGCGAGGAGCAGGTGATATCGTCGAACTCGTCACCGTCGCTAGCGCCGGCGGAGCTTCTTGACGAGAACGAGAGGCTAAGGAAAGAGAACGTTCAGCTCACGAAGGAGCTCGCAGACATGAGATCGCTCTGCCACAATATATATAGTCTCATGTCGAATTACGCGAACCCTAACAACAACGGCAGCTGCCAGCACAACCAAACAGACGGTGGCGGAGGCGGCGGCTGCCGGCAAGGAAGCAGAGAGTCCGGCATGACGGCGGTGAGGCCGCTTGATTTGATGCCGGCGAAGCGAAGCTCCGACGAGGAGACGGTGGCGGAGACGGCGGTGGAGAACTTGAATCCGAAGCTGTTTGGAGTAGCGATTGGAGCGAAGCGAGCTAGAGAGGGTGGCGGTACCGGAGGAAGAGGTGGGGAGGAGGAAGATACGCTACTGCGCCTGCATCAACCGGGTGATGCGGACGTGAAATCAGAGCCGCTTGATTTTCAGAACCATCGCGGTAATCAGGAAACGCCGTGGCTTAACCAATGCCACAGAGCGAATCAGAGGGTGTGTAATTGACACGTGGAGGTGCTCATTTTAATTAGATACGTGGTGGCGTACGGAATACGAGACCAAGCACCCGGAGGCGCACGTGACGAATCGGTCACGTGCGTCGTTTAACCGTATGGGACCGGTTCCCAGAAGTTTCTCAGAGGATGCAAGCAAGTTAGTCCCACAAGTCAGAAGAAAACGATACTATCTTGTCCTTTGTTTTTTTGCATTTTTGTTTTTTGAGCGTTAAATTGGACTTCCTCTGTAGATTTACCTTTGCCAATAGTGTTGAGAATTTTATTTAGTCCTATAAATTATTTTACTTGCTAGTGAAAATCTCAATAGTCATAATCATGTGAATATATTATATTTTTGATAAGGTACTGCGTAGGATGCGTTCATGTTTAGTTCTTTTCTTTTATTGAAACTTTTAAAGATTTTTTATTCTATCAGATTTATAGAAATATAATTTTTTTTCTTTTTTGCAATTTATTATATTTACGAGATTAATTTAATAAAAATAATTATTGAACGATGTATTACAAATACTAAATTTGAAGGTTTACACTTACTATTTTTTTAATGAAACGAAAGGCTAGGTTTTTTCTTTCTTTTTTAATCACTTATAGAATGTTCTTTGGTATATTTTATAAATATTCATGTGGATTTAAAAAAAAAAACGTGATTCATGATAATAATCAGCAATTCGTCATGTGTTAGATAAATTAGATCATGCTATGAATTACGATGTTGTATGAGCCTAATGATAAAAAATAAAAAAAAAAAAAAACTAACCAAGTCGAAGAGCAAGCGGATTCATGTATATAAAGAGACGGAGAGAAAAAAAAAAAAAAGCGAGAAATTCTAGTGATTAAGACACAAATTAAAGGAAATAAAGCGGCGGCCACAATGAGAAAAGAAAAAAGTTGCATAAATAGTAGGAAAAAAAAAAACACATTACCAAAAAAAACAGAGATGGAAAAAGAATAAAATTGACCATTAAATATAGGGTCCCAACTTCTTAGGTTCTGGAAAAAGAAATTTCTTCTGTAATCAATTAATATATATATTAATTATAATATATATATATATATATATATATATATATATATATATATATAATATTAATATATATATTAATTATAATATTAAAATTAATTTTTCTCTCTCTACCAACTAAGAGCTTTTGAGTAAAGAAAAAAAATTAAAAATTATAATTATATGTTACTCATAATACATAATATTAATGGAAAAAGTGTTTATGCTTTTAAATAACATAACTTACATCCTTTCACTCTCACAAAGAGGTGGGACCCACACCTTTATTTTTTTTTAACTCTCTCCTCCTTTATCTATCTTTTTCTCTATGACACAATTTTACATTCTTTAAGATGACATACAATTTTTACCGAATATTAATTCATTATAGGATAAGATTCTCCTACAACATCAAAGCTATATTTCCCTTAAATATAACCTATTATGTGGATTTTAATGCGCAGAGCCATGTGATCCAAGAGCAGAGATGTTTTTGGAAGAATACGGAAGACAGATGATAATGGAGTGCTACCATACCTGTGCCAATTCTTTGATGGAGCTTTTCTTCCCAAACTACATTCAAATTTTTGTGACAATTAAAAATTAAAAAGGGAATACTTTTCTAAATATGGGCAATGAAGGTCAATGATTGAAGGGAAGAAAATAGTAGATTTCATGGCCACAGAAGCATGATAAAAGTGGAACTTTATGTGCTTCTCAAAGCTTCTGAAGATTATTATTATAATGTAGGATTAAGATTTCGGAAAGCACCGAGGCACTTTTAATATTTTCTTTTCTAAAAGACACCGCCAACCTTCTGGATCTTTTGAATAAAATATGGCTATCTTTTTCATCTATAGTTCTAGGCTTCTCTAGAAGGAAGGTACTCTTCCTTCTCGTAGCACTTTCTCCGTTTTATCATTTCAGCAAGCTTTTGGAATTTAGAATAGATAGCGTGTTAAATATCTATCACATTCAGCTGCAATTGTTGAACCTAATAATTCTTGCTTTTCCTATGCATTGACCACCCTTATTTGTACATATCTTCTATAAATATTTTAATGCTAATTAATATTATTTTTGTTAATAATTATTTCACTATTGACTTTTCGTCGTTATATACGGTTAAATTACAAATTTTACCTGTGTGTCTGAGTAAAACAAATTGGTTGATGGCTTGATGCACACCTTAGACCTATTAGTTAAGGCTTTTTTAAGTTCGTTTAAGTATTCGTATATTTAACGTTGAATTGTATAGCACCCGCAAAGTTGATAAATTTATAATTTTGGAAATTGCATATATATATATATATATATATATATATATATATATATATATATATATATATATATATATATATATATTTGAGGCAGGATTATTTGACACCGGTGTCAATATATATATATATATATATATATATATATATATATATATATATATATATATATGAGCCGTTAGATCAAAAAAGATCAATGACTCTGATTTGTAAACATGTGTCACCGTTGATCTTTTATGATCTGACTGCTCTCAGATTAGGTGTCAAACTTCAAATTTGACACCGGTGTCAAAGGATCCTACCTATATATATATATATATATATATATATATATATATATATATATATATATATATATGGGAATAACATCTGTTATTTTAAAGGATATAAGTTTATATCATTTTAGATCCTAACCGTTGATTTCCGTCCATCAACGATTATAATTTATTGGATCAAAATTATTAATTAATTAATAATAAATTTGGCCTATTAAGTTTGACCCAATAGATTATAACCGTTGATAGACGGAAATCAACAGTTAGAATCTAAAATGATATAAGCTTCTATCCTTTAAAAGGATAGATGTTTTTCCCTATATATATATATATATATGTGTGTGTGTGTGTGTGATAAAAGAATAAGCAAAATTACAGAAATATCCTTCATTAGTTCAACTAAAATTAAAGAAACAACCTTCATCAATCACCAAAAAAAAAAATTAATCAAAAGACCCTTAGGGCCTGTTTCGTGTGATATATATATATATATATATATATATATATATATATATATATATCAAAATATTTTTATAGGTCTGATAGTGTAAGCTATATTATACGTTATGACATTTTTAGACATTGTTTGGTGTGACCATCGTATAGTATAAGCTTATATAGCATGGTCCCTTTATATATCAAAATGATGTATAACTTAATCAGGTATAGGAGTGATGGATTAGGCCTGATAAGGGTTTGATGTATTAATATTACTTACAAGTTCAATTCCCAAGAACTAATATATCATTTTAATATTTATATATTAAAATAATTTTTTTTAATATATTAATTTTTAAAATATTGAAGGATATTATTTAATATAATACCATACTAAATGCTGAATAGTATTAAAATTTAATTAAATCTTATGCTATCAAATTTTATCCTATATTTGTAACTACTTACTGTGAGGTTTAAACTTTAGTTATTAATTATTCCCCAGGTGGATGGTTCAGTTATTACCATGCGTACATAAACCTTATTCGCTGTACTTTACTATAAATATCAGGTGATCGAGTTGCGTGATACGTATCTCATGCATTCTTAAAGTGATATTAAAATATATATATATATATATTGGTGGGAGTATGGGATGACGAAAAAGTAGAGTATAACTTAGAGATATTCTAACCATAAAAAATTCTCACTATTAACTTACTACCCATCACATCACCATTGGATCATAAAGACAGAATATTAAAAAGTTTTTGAAGTGAGAGAAAATGTTAATCTAATGGTGATTAGATAGGTAGTAAGTTGGTAGTGGAAAATTTTGGTAGTGAGAATATCTCTCCTCTAACTTAAAAATAATAAAAGATAGGAACGATTATCGATTTAGTCTTATTATTCTTACTATCTAATTAATTATTGTTGAATTAATTCAAAGAAAGATAAAAAAAATTATATTTTAACCATTAATTTTAAATTAATTTAATAGTAATCAATCAAGTAATAAAAGTAATAAAGTTAAATTAATAGTAAGTATAATACCTAAATAAAGTGCAATGTATGTTGAAACGTAGGTCATGGCTTTCCACGATCTCATCTTAATGTTAGTTATCACGCGAGCAAATGGTCCTCCCCGACCGTTTATAATCAGTCGGCAAAAACTAAAGGACTAATTTTTCGAGGTAAATGTGGATGTTGCATTTTTTTAATGTGGAGCATCTGTATGGAGTTGTTACGTATTATTATTCTAAAAAAAAAAAAGATTGTTTTTGTTATGTTGCATAAGATAAAATCATCTTCCTACACACATATTTTATGTGGGACCCATTTTAAATTTTTTCTATTTTATCTATTATCTTTTCTCTCTCTTCCTTTTATGAGTGTAGGAAGATTAATTTTATCTTATGCAATATAACAAAAACAATTTCCTTAAAAAAATATATGTACATATTGGGTAAGAAGGGTAGCTCAGGGTGAAGCTCATCATATGCGGAGAATTATTATTAGGGTTTTATAAGAGTTATGTTGTAGGAAAAATAATTGTGTAATGTGTTGTGACCCACAACGTTGGGCCTGACAACGTTGGGCCTGAGGAGAACCGGCCCGCTAGAAATAGAAGGAAGCCTGTTTATTTACAGGATTATTTTCAATAAGAAGCTGAATTAACTATTTGTTAATTCAGCAAGTTGTTATTAGTTTGTTAAAGTTGATATTAGTTTGTTAGAGGTAAGCAAGGGAAATGTGTATGGAAGTTGTTATTAGTTTGTTACAGACAAGCAAGGGAAATGTGTATGGAAGTTGTTAAATAGCCCATGAGGGGTGTGAATGAAAACATGAAAAGTTGGACAATCTCTCTCTAATTCCTCTCTTCTCTCAATCTCTCTCTCTTTCAGATTCAAATTCCTTTTTGTAGTTCCTTTTCTAAACTAAACTCCTACAAATTGGTGCTTTCATTTGAAACTCACCTTTCCAATCCATGGCTGAGAATACCCGTTTACGCGCGGTGACAAAACGCCTTGACGCCTTAGAACAGCAATTTCAGGCGGCTGAGCAGGTTCGCATTCAACAGCATCTCGCGCTTCAGGAATCCCAATCGCAACTCCAGGAGGCTCAGCTTGAGTTCCAAACATCCCAGAATCAATTCCATCTTGACCTTACCCGCCTTCTTGAGTTATAGGAGGTAATCTCTGCCGCTCTTCACAATAATCGCGGTATATTGGGCGCAGGGCCTAATAACGGTGCTGATAATTTTCGCTCTCGCCATGTCAAACTTGATTTTCCGCGATTCGCGTCCGGTGATCCCACTACATGGATCATTTCTGTGGAACGGTACTTTACATTTTACCAAGTTCCTTTACCTGATCGTTTGAACTTAGCAGCGTTTCATTTAGATGAACCTGCCGCTAGCTGGTTCCATGGATCTGACCAAAATGGCTTGTTGACTGATTGGCGTACGTTTTGCACAGCACTCCATCGTCGCTTTGGTCCATCCGAATTTGACGACCCTGCTGGGGCTTTGGTCAAAATTCACCAATCAGGATCGGTCTTAGATTATCAAGCAGCGTTTGAAAAACTGGTTAGTAAGGTTCCTGCCCTGTCTGGACCGTTACTTCGTAGCATCTTCATTTCGGGACTCAAATCCCATATTCGCAGATCCGTCCTTACCTTAAGGCCTGCGGATTATCACGAAGCATTTTCTATGGCCCGCGTATATGAAGACCAATTTCTGGAACTTCGTTCCCCGAGAACTTGGTCAG
The DNA here is from genome assembly GCA_032173675.1 of Gastrolobium villosum. Taxonomy (NCBI): domain Eukaryota; kingdom Viridiplantae; phylum Streptophyta; class Magnoliopsida; order Fabales; family Fabaceae; genus Gastrolobium; species Gastrolobium villosum. Next base: position 47,425 of record JAVKPL010014293.1, on the reverse strand, counting down.
GGTCTGCTCGACTCCAGGGTTCTGCAATAACCCCAGTTCCGCCACTTACTCAATCTGCCATCCCCACTCCGGCCCTACCTATTCGGCGGTTATCACCAGCGGAAATGCAGATTAAACGCGACAAAAATTTATGCTACAATTATGATGAGAAGTATTCCTTTGGCCACAAATGCAAAGGACGAGCTTCCTTGTTGTATTTTGAAGGGACTGACGAAGATCCAAGCCTGGAAACCTTTGACACAGAGGCAGACGTTTCTACACCGGAGGTTATTCCAGAGATCAGCTTTAATGCTTTATTTGGGCATCATAATTCTCGTTCGTTCCGTCTACAAGGTACTATTACGGGTAAGACGGTGCAAGTGTTAGTTGATGGGGGTAGTACCCATAATTTTATTACTGCTCGCATGGCGACTTTTTTGGGTCTGATTATGCAACAAGTACCCTCATTCCAAGTGCAGGTGGGAAATGGTGATGCCTTACCCTGTACTGCCTCTTGTGTGGCTGTACCATTGCTTATTCAAACCAACACCTTTCTGGTAGACTTATTTGTTTTGGACCTTAAGGGAGCTGATGTGGTTCTCGGCATTCAATGGCTTTCCACACTGGGCCCCATTGTGACAGACTATTCCCGCATGACCATGACTTTCCATCATAATGATAATTCTATCCTAATCCATGGTGAAGCACCCCATCCACCAACCCAGATCTCTAATGCTCAACTCCATAAGTTAGTGACACAAGACTCGGTTTCATCTTGCTTTATGTGTCTTACTAGCACCACTCACCTGCCTCCCTTATCCCTAACCCCAACCCAACCACACCCTCAACTACAAACCATTTTAAACCAATTTCAAGATATTTTTTGTGAACCAACCACTTTACCTCCTGATCGATCCTCCAATCACCATATCATTCTCCTTCCCCATTCCAAACTTGTCCAAGTTCGCCCATACAGGTACCCCCATTTTCAGAAAGCAGAAATTGAACGCATGGTTACTGAAATGTTGGATGCGGGTATCATTCAACCTAGCCAGTCCCCTTTTAGTTCACCCGTACTACTGGTTCGCAAGAAGGACGGCACGTGGCGGTTCTGTGTTGACTACCGCGCACTCAATGCCATAACCGTCCCAGACAAATTTCCTATCCCTACGGTGGATGAGCTTTTGGATGAGCTACACGGTGCAACTATTTTTTCTAAACTCGACTGACGATCAGGTTACCACCAGATCAAGATGGCTTCCCAGGATGTTCATAAGACAGCTTTTCGGACCCACAGTGGTCACTATGAATTTTTGGTTATGCCTTTTGGGCTCACTAATGCACCTTCCACCTTTCAGGCCCTTATGAATAATGTTTTCACTCAATTTCTACGGAGATTTGTGGTTATTTTTTTTGATGACATTCTTATTTACAGCCCTTCACTCCAGGCCCATGTGGATCACGTCTTACAGGTTCTACGGACACTTCGTCAACATCAACTCTTTGTTAAGTTGTCCAAATGCTCTTTTAATGTACAGGAGATCCAGTTTCTTGGTCATATTATTTCAGCGGTTGGGGTCTCTCCAGACCCAGCCAAGATTCAGGCAGTCCGTCAATGGCCCAAACCACGAACGGTTACCCAATTAAGGGCATTCCTCGGTCTATCAGGGTACTACCGTAAGTTCATTAAAGGATATGCCACGGTAGCTGCACCTCTTACCAATTTGCTGGCTAAGGATGCTTTTGCCTGGACACTAGAGGCAGACCAGGCTTTTACATCACTTAAGGAATTATTGACTAATGCTCCAGTTTTAGTGTTACCTAACTTTAATAATCCTTTTGTGTTAGAGACAGACGCCTCTGGAGTGGGCGTAGGGGCTGTTTTGTTGCAAAATGATCACCCCATCGCTTTTTTTAGCAGGAAGCTATCTAAGAGTATGCAGGCGAAGTCCACTTATTTTCGCGAGATGTATGCTATCACCTCCGCCGTAGCAAAATGGAGACAGTATCTCCTTGGTGCTTCTTTTATCATTAAGACAGACCATCGGAGCCTTCATCACCTGCTAGCCCAGGTGATCCAAACCCCTGACCAGCAACAATTTCTTGCGAAATTGTTAGGTTTCAATTTTATCATACAATTTAAGCCTGGTAAGACTAACACCGCGGCCGACGCTCTCTCCCGTCAGCCGGAGGGGATCATTACTGCCCCATCCCCTGCCTTTCTGGCCATCAGTGGCCCTATTTCACAGTATAGTCACATCATTCAGTCAGAATTACATGGTGATCCCTACGCTACACAGATTATACAGGAATTACAACATAGCCCCTCTAAGTGGCCACAATGGAAATTACAACATGGGTTACTGCTTCACAGAGGCCGTCTTTACATCCCTTCGGATTCGTCCTTGATACCGGTCCTTCTGTTTGAGTTTCATTCTTCCAAACTGGGCGGCCATGCTGGCGTTCGTCGTACCTTACTACGTTTGGGAGCCAAATTCACCTGGAAAAAAATCAAGACATATGTTCAACATTTTGTTCGCCACTGTGAGATTTGTCAAAAAACAAAAGCCCCTAACCACCCTCCTTATGGCCTTCTCCAACCACTACCCATTCCTGATGCCATTTGGTCAGAACTATCTATGGACTTTATTACTCATTTGCCTATGTCTGGGGGGTTTTCGGCTATTTTGGTGGTGGTCGACAGATTGACAAAGGGTGCGCATTTTATAGCTCTTCCTACCAAGTACTCAGCTTCGAAGGTGGCTCAGGTGTTTTGGGATAACGTGGGTAAACTACATGGGCCTCCTAAATCCATAGTATCGGATAGAGACCCCATTTTTGTTAGCTTGTTCTGGAAAACACTTTTTCAATTACAGGGGACTAAACTCTTATTTTCGTCGGCCTATCACCCCCAAACCGACGGTCAAACTGAAAGGGTAAACAGGAGTTTGGAACAATACCTGCGATGCTTTGTGCACGAGAACCCGTCTTCTTGGCCGCGATTCTTGAGCTGGGCTGAGTTCCACTACAATACAGCTCACAATCGTTCTACCGGGTTTTCCCCCTTCCAGGCCACCTACGGTCGTTCTCCCCCTTGTTTATTGGAATATTCCTTGGGCACTACTTCACTAGAAGCCGTGGATTCAGATCTCCAGCAACGGTCCAGTATCCTCGCGTCATTAAAAGAAAATTTAAAAAAAGCACAGATTGGCATGAAAGTTCAAGCTGACAGAAAACGCAAAGATGTTACCTTTGAGGTAGGAGATCAGGTTCTCCTTCGTCTTCAACCATATCGTCAACTGACGGTCCACCACCGCTCTTCGCACAAGCTTAGCCTCCGTTTTTTCGGACCCTTCGAGATCACGGAGCGCATCGGACTGGTTGCCTACCGTTTGCGCTTGCCGGAGAACGCACGCATTCACCCTGTGTTTCATGCCTCCTTGCTAAGGCCTTTCCGAGTTTCCGAACGCTACACGGTACACCCTCTCACCACCGCGATCCAGGAGCACCCCTTGGCTCACCGTCCAGCAGCCATCGTGGGTCGTCGCGTCATTTGGCGCAACAACATGGAGGTCCATCAGGTATTGGTGCAGTGGGAACGACTACCCCCTGACGCTTCAACTTGGGAGGACGAGAAGCTCCTTGTTTCTGACCTTGGAGCTCCGTTGTCTAGCTTACAGAACCCAGCGTTGGAACAAAATGAAGCTTCCCAACCACAGCAGGTCCCTTTACTCCAGCCTCTGCCAGCCACCGCTTCATCCACCAATAGCAGCAAGACTAATCCTCTCCTTATCTCCTTGCCACCCACTGCCGCTACTGACAGCAGACAGCAACTTTCGGCGCACAATAATGACGCTGCTGCATGCCCTGCCAGCTCTCACCTGCCCTCTGCACACATTAAATGCCCTGTTGCGCTGGACGGTACTGTGGGCATTACGGATCCGCGCGCTGTTGCATCCATTGGGCCGCGGATGGGAGCGAAATTGGAGCGGCCCACTACACTCGCGGACGAGTGTTGTTCTGCAGATGGGTGTAATGTTGTGACCCACAATGTTGGGCCTGAGGAGAACTGGCCCGCTAGAAATAGAAGGAAGCCTGTTTATTTACAGGATTATTTTCAATAAGAAGCTGAATTAACTATTTGTTAATTCAGCAAGTTGTTATTAGTTTGTTAAAGTTGATATTAGTTTGTTAGAGGTAAGCAAGGGAAATGTGTATGGAAGTTGTTATTAGTTTGTTACAGACAAGCAAGGGAAATGTGTATGGAAGTTGTTAAATAGCCCATGAGGGGTGTGAATGAAAACATGAAAAGTTGGACAATCTCTCTCTAATTCCTTTCTTCTCTCAATCTCTCTCTCTTTCAGATTCAAATTCCTTTTTGTAGTTCCTTTTCTAAACTAAACTCCTACATAATGTTATAGAGATTCGTTTTGCGTGCCAGAGTTTTTTTTTTTTGCTTCGGGCTACACAAAATATTGTGAATGTAGGAAAATTTTTCTGGCCATGTTAAATGATAAATGATAAACCTTATTATTAATGGGCTAAGCGATAAATTATTATAGTAAGTAGGTTCAAACACTATATTTTAATCCAAAATTTTAAAGTGTTACGTTTATGGATCATTCTATTTAGGGTTTGCATTCTATCATTTAACATGACTACAAAAAGTTTCCTATACACATAATATTTTGTGGGGCACGTATGTTTTAAAAAAAAACTGTGGTACGCAAAACGAATCTCTATAACATAACACAATCAATCTTCCTTCAACATAATTCTTATAAAATCCTTCTATTTATATGATTTTCTTAGTCCATTTCTGACCAATACGAGACTTTAATACTCACAATTAAATTCTCTACATTTTTATGTATTCATAGGGTTACACTAAGATTAGGTTATATTCACCAAGTCCTTGACTAACATGGTATGAGCTTACATCAATTAATGATTGCTACTGTCATAAAGTCTTAGGCTCCACATCATGGGTTTGGTTGTCCCATCACTAGATACCACTATTGGGTAATCAGGGAGCCAATGGTAGGGGGAACTACCATCAAATAAGCCAAACCACAAACCCACCATAATAACTGGGATCGAACACCATATCTTAACTCAAAACTTTAAGATATTAAATTTATGTGTCATTCCACTTATATGATCTCACTAATTCATATCTAACCAATGTGGGACGTTACTACTTGCAGGTATTGATTTCAAAACGATATTCTCTCCGCTAGTGAACATATCTTCAATTTGAGTTGTCCTTAGTATAGCCACCACCCTAGACTTAGGGATTGAACAACTCGATGTGAGGACTACTTTATTCAAGGAGACTTAGAGGAAGGAATCTACATGGAGCAACATAGAGGTTTCAAAGATCTAGGTAAAGAGCACATTGTATGTCGTCTTAGAAAGAGTTTCTATGGTCTAAACCACGCTCTAAGACAATGGTACAAGAAGTTTGGTTTGTTCATGGCAGAACGACATAAAGAAAACTCAAGGTGACCATTGCGTGTTCATCAAGAGATATGTCAATGATGATTTCTGTAACACCCCGTAGTACTCCGGTTGTTAACATACATGATATTTAACATTCACAGCGGAAGACTTTATTGAAAAGGAATAAAACGTCTTATAAAAACACGAGTAAACTTTTTCCAAAACCTTTTATAAAAACATTTCTAGAAACGTTCATGTGAGATACTGCGAAAGTGTAAATCTAAACAAACATCTACTAATTAATTCCATGACTAGTATTAGTGGCCATTGACCATCAAGATATAACATCAAGTGTCATTCTTGACGGAGTCTCACGGACAGCATAACGGCTATATTTCAGATAACTGGGAACATGATCCCACACATACAGATAACCTAATTGATATAATAATTTAAACAGATAGCTTGCAAGTCCACACGGACGGCAATCCCCTCAATGGGTTAATACAATTAATAAGGCTCCGTGCCCAAATTAACTGAATACATGCATCAAGTCTATATTAATTCAAAGTATAAAAGCATCAGTAAATAATCCATGGCTCTAAGAATACTATCATGAGCCTAAATAAATACATACAATAATCTCCATAAAATAATTAAGCATGTTAACAAGTCTACATGCCAACATCAGATCTAAACATAATATAAAATCATCAGCTGCATCATCAACTACTCCAATGCGGGGGCCTTTCCCTTAGAAGCATCACCACTACTCTGGGTACCTGAAATGATATCCCCAAACGGGGTGAGATAACAACATCTCAGTAAGCTCAAGGTTCATAGAGGATCCTCTAACCCCTGAGCCCACTTCTTGCATGACAAGTCAAATATAAAGCATATAATACAAGCATACATCATAAACATAACATCATCATATCATCATTGTGTAACCCCAGGGTCAAAGCCATAGACAGTCAACACAACCTCAGTATGAAATAGCTCCCAGAGTCAAGTCATAGGCAGCCTACATACCATGATCACTGGCCAGGATCCTCGTAACATATATCATCAATGCATCATCATAACATCAAGATCATATAACATCTATATGGATGTGAATGAATGCACATATACATCATACCATACTCTCATACAATACAACCATAATGCCCACCATCATGGTGGGGCCACAAGAGAGAGGAGTCAACTAGAACTAGGAGCTTATCTTAGGGAGCTTAGCACAAGCCCACACTCCAATATAATACGTATGCTCCAACAAAATCCTCAAGTGCACGGTTCTCTAGGCACACCTAGAGTAGGAACCATTCACATCATTAATTAATAATAATTAATCAAGTCATATCAACGACTTAATCATTTAATGATTCCACTTTTCATACTCATATGCCAATATTATGCCCATTACAAGTCTAGACCAATTATTACTTATTACATATTTTAGTCCATTATTACAAGCCACTTTAATCTTCAATTACTTACATAGCTTAGAATCACATGCAAGGCTCACTTAGATTATTTTCAACTCATCCAAGCCATATTTATGTTTATTATAAGTTACTAAGGGTTCTCCTAAGCCCACTTAGCTTAAATATCACTTTTACGGTTTTTCCCAAAACTGTACATGCTTCTGTTTTTTTAGTTACTGAGAGAAACTCACTTGTTATAAAATTCTCATCTTTTAGTATGTTAATCTAGACTCAATTAACTTTCCAAAAAGGTATCACATGCCTCATTTGGAGTTTCCTAGCTCCGGTTATCACCATTTGAAGTTGGACAAGCAAAGCTGTTTGCCAACTCCGAATAGAGGCCTAAACATCCTTTACCATTTCTGCGATTCTAGAAAATCTACTAAACCAATTTCTCTCAAATTTTTATGTAGATAACTAGACACCTTCATCTTTAATTCGACATATTATGAGCCTAATTCGAGTAAGCACAGAGGGAGAAACAATTCGTAGAAGTTGCAGCCATGTACAGCGCCCCTGTACATGGCCTCCTTGTGCAGTCCTCACTCAAACGAACATACAAAATGGAATACATCTTCAATTGATACCAAATTTTGACACCACATAGATAATATCTCAATCTTCAATTTGATATAGGCACAACCATATATAACCTCCGTGGAGGGAGATATGCTCTCCCCAATTTTGCCTAAAAACTGGTTACCTAGCCTTAAATGTGTTTACTTAACAAACCTTAATTACTTTTGATTATAAATCCTAATTCACATTAATTCTTGGATTTTTCTATTATTAAGTCCCATTATGAAATACATTAGTCTCATTATGTCATGATACTTAAACTTTACTAATTACTTAATTAGTGTAACTAAACCCTACTTTAGTCCAATTTTAGAGCTTAATCCTTAATTAGTGTATTATGCAAGGTCCACTTCACTTAACCACTAAATTAATATCCTAATGAGGTCTTAATATTAATTTTACCATAGTGACCCTACCTTAAGCCTACATGGCTGAATTGTTTAGGTGTTAATATTAGTATTTTTAAGCCTATTTCTTAGTCATTTAATTAGTTAATTAAGTCCTACACTTAATTAGTCCACTAATCCATCATCTAATTAAATTTTAAACATAAAACCCTAATCATACTATTTAGGGCAGATTTGATTAAGTGGTATTATTAGGGTTCAAATCCATTCCTTAGTCATAATTAGCGTTCTTAAGGTTAAAGGTTGCATTTTTAACCTTTCCCATGGTTCCACCTATGATTATCCACACTTTAGACCATCAAGAACACATTTTTATCAAATTAAAACATCAACCCCATAGAAAACTCATGATGGCTGAATCATATAGGTGGATGGGAAAGCATTTTTGTCAACATTTCTCCAAGTAATCATGCTTACTTCTTCAAGTTAGCTCCAAGGCCTCAAGCTTCCACTTTTCTCAAGCAAGTATGCATCTTTTCCACAAAGAACACAACTTTAAGAAAGACTCAAAGTTAGAACTCAAGAACACAACTCAAAGGTGGGATTTTTCAAGAAAAAGATTCAAGATACTTACACTAAAACTCAAGTAGACAAGCACCAAAGGAGTGTTCTTCAAAGAGAACTCAAAACATCATCTTTAAGGCTTGAACTTGTCAACACCATGGCTGTATGGAAGGTGAGTCACCACGAAATTTTGGTTCCTAGCAACAAAAATGGTATATTCTTGAAGAGGATGATGAGAGGAACAACTTTGATGAAGGAGGTTTGGTGATTTGGTGAGGTTTTGGAGATGAAATCTTAGAGAGAAGTGAGAGCAAAATTTGAAGTTTGAATTTTAGAGAGAGAAGTGAGAAGAGGGGGCTGATTCAAATTTGAAATGAGAGGGGAAGGTGCCCTAATTAGGGTTTCCATGTGACTTAAGTGGCATTCGTCCTTTAGTGAGACCCGGTGTAATTTTTAATTGATCCGTCGTCAAATTTTTACCCGAAAACTCCCAAAACTCTAACTTTAAGTACTTAACATTAATTTTCTCTAATTATCATGTTCATAACTTAAAAATTTGATTAGTAGATCACAGATCCACTAACAATTGTTTAATTGCACTATAGTCTTTACTAGTGTTCTTAACTGTACCCGAATTTCATAATCATCTTAACTTTAACACTTTTGGTCTAATTATGACTTGTTAGGCATATATTGGTCTTTATTTCCATGTTCTCATCTTTTTCCCATTTCGGGATTCTACTGACTGCTGCTACAGCAGTACAAAATACCCGGCAAAAGTGACTTTTCAAAAATACCCCAATATGGGTATCAATCTTCATCAAATCATATCCTAACCTCATTCATGATTTTTATATCATTAGATTATATCTCTAACTATAATTTTCTCTCTTGAAGCTATTCTACTGACTGTTACTGCGTCAGCAATCAAAAATAACAGATGAAAACTCAACTGTTCAGAATACCCTCAATATAGGTATCAAACTTCATCAAATCCTATGCTTACATCATTTATGATATTCATATCATTAGGGTAGCTCTCTAACTTAAATCCACTGTACTAGAGCTATTCTACAGTCTATTACTGCGTCAGCAGTCAAACACAACAGATGAAAATTCACCTGACTGAAATACCCTCAATATGGGTATCCAAATTCTTAGAATTTCATTTTCATTCTATTTATGACCATAAGGTCCTCATCATAACTCTCTAGTTTAAAAGTTATATAATTAGGGTTATTATAATTTCATCATCCCTTTTCTATATGTTGATGAAATATATGTTAATAGCCAGACAAGATTCAAAGAAATTTATTGCTCTTAAGAAGATATTGAGCAAGTCTTTCACTACGAAATATCTCGGCCCGACAAAATAAATCCTTGGGATGAAAATTATCCGAGATTGCTCTAAAAAGCTATTATAGTTTTCTCAATAGAAATATATCTAGAAGATTCTCAAGAAGTTTAATATGCATAAGGCCAAATCGATAAACACTCCACTTGAGAAATATTTCTAATTAAGTAATAAGCAAAGTTTGACAAGTGATGAAGAGAGAAGGAATTATGAAAGTATCATATTCATCGGCAATTGACAGCCTTATGTATGCAATGATTTTCACTAGGCCTGACTATGCTCATGTCATCAATCTTGTAAGCCAATTTATGTCGAACTGCAAAAAGAAAATTTGTGCCATTGTTGAATGGATACTCAAATATCACCAAGGTACAACTGAAAGTGTTTATGTTTGGGAAAGGAAAACAACCCGAGTTGGAAGCAAATTGGATGCCAACCTAAGTGGTGATACCGACTCACGAAACTCGACATCAAGATACTTGACTACTTTAGCATGGAAAGTTATATCTTAGCAATCTAAACTCCAAAAATATATTTCCTTTTCTACCGCCAAGGTCAAGTACATTGCACCAATAGAAACATATAAAGAAATGTTGTGGATGAAAAACTTCTTACTCGAGTTGGGTTACAAGCAAGAAAAGTTTGTGCTAAAATGTGACAATCAAAACGCAATACACTTGGTGAAAAATCCAGCCTATCACTCTTGCTCAGAGCATATCGATATTTGTTACCATTGGATTTGAGATGTGATAGAGGAGAAACATTTACAAGTTAAAAAAATCCACACAAACTTTAACTATTCTAACATAGTGACCAAGGTAGTTTCGACAAAGAAGTTCAAAAATTATAGTGAAGGAACTGGTGTGGTAATCCCCTCTAATTAAGTCGAAAAGTGGGAGATTGGTTGTAGTGATTTCTCCTTAATGATATGAATCATAGTAATATGAATGGCTTAGACTTGGAAAAAGAAAAGGCTTTAAGAAAAAAATTAAAGGTTGAATTGAATCCTCCACGTTAAATTAAAAAATTATAGAGGATGGATGCCTAGCCATCTATAAATAGGAGAGGAAGTTGAGGTTTGAAGCACCAATATACCAAACAAGAGAAATTCTTTGTCTCTCTCTATATATATATATATATATATGAGAAAGTATTTTTATTATATAGTTAGAGATGAGTTATCTTATGTTAGTGAAACAAGATTATAAGAGAGAGCCACAAATGATTGGAGAGAAAAACAATAGAGGTGAGACTCATCTTTGTTATGTGAGTAGGAAGATGAGTCATCTCATATTCAATGAGATAAATATAACCCGTATATATATGTGTAGGAAATTGAGAATAATCATGGTATAAAGGAAAATACCCTATGTAATCACATTTTTATAATGAATGTCTTTTTCTTGAATTTGATTTCGCGGTTTTTACTCCTTACATTGAGGGGGTTTTCCAATTTAAAATTATTTATCTCTATATCTTCTATTCTCTAATTTATTATTTGCTTCTTTATATTGTATATATATATATACACTGAATAGTTCGCTAACTTATTATTTCAATTAATGTAGTTGTTGTAACGGAATAATTTTCAGTAAATAAAATTAGTTAGTCTGTTATGAGTTGCATTTCAGTCTCTGAGTGAATGTATTACATTTTCTAATATATGTACTAAAGTATATGGAAAATAAGTTAACCAACTTTTAGCCATTGGGCAGAGGCTCTAACGGGTCTTCTTGTGGTAGCTAATTTCTATGATCATGTTGGTAGTTCGTATCCTCCCTTGGTCTCTCCTAATTCAACAGTTCCTTAATCAATGAACAATTTATTATAAGTACCTCAAATACTAAAACACTTTCTAAGTGTGTTACAATTTGCTCAAGATAACGTACTATGTTTACTTTGAGTTTCATCTTGATATATATCTTGTTAAAAAGGGGAAACTTTCCTCAATAAGAAGGATGCTTGTTTTTCGCTTTTGTTTGTAAAGCTATGTACGGCTTAGGAATGAGAAAGTCTATCAAATATGTGAAATATTTTGTTGCCCGAGGATGTGAAACAGGAACCGCGAAGGAAAGGACCAAAAAACTTTGTGGTCTCAAATTTTGTGATTTCAAAATAAGGGTAATTTTGACATTTACTTTAACATTCCTATCAATATTTTACAAATTACCAAACATAGCATTTGTAAAATTAACTCAATTTTTTTGATAAAATTTTGGCCAACCAAACACCTTTTCACAACTTATATGGCAAAAAGTCCTTTCCGTCATATTCCCTGAAATATATTTTTCGATAAAATAAATATCTTTGTTTCCAAACACCCGTTAACTATGGTGTTTATGACAACCTACCATTCTCTGAGTCTACTTTGTTTTCTATATATTTTGCAGAACATCTTTTTGTATTTTTTTTTTAGTTTCCTTTTCATTCTTGGGCCTTGGCATTCTATATCAAGTCATGCATCTAAGAAAATAGTTCTATCATGTACTTAGTTCCCTCAATTCCTTTCCACTGAGCTTGAGTCTTAACCTCCACACCAACCTGCTCAATAGATTCCACTTCTCGAATATATTTTCAGTACAATGAGGCTATATACCTACTAAACACGGACACGCAAGTTTTTAAAAAATTTGCGTGTCCGACACGGACACGCTTCGACACGCGTCGGACACGCGGTCAACTCCCCTATACGTTCCGACATGTTTTTCTGACACGCAGTCAACGCTCGGACACGTTTTTTTTTTAATCTTAATTTTATTTTGTTAACTAAATTATGGACTCTTATGGGGAGGTTGTCGTTCACTAGAGTGGAATCAAAGAAATCTCAACGGGGCTTCTAAAGAATCAAACTTTTAACTCGAGGTGTTTTAGTTTTGGTTATTCTTCTAGGGTTGTAAATGATGAGGCTCCTTGCTTCGTCAAGGTATGATCTTGTTTGTTTTGTAGTGACCAGAGAAAGAAACATGTGTTCTTGGGAAACTTAAAAAAAAAAAAAAAAACTGAACCTGTGCTCTCTGAAAGCCTTGTGGATTTTCTTGAGGTTTTATGGAATCCTTGATATGTTTGTCTTTCTAAATGGATTCTATGGTTTTCTGTTGATACTATCTGAAATGGATATCTTGCAGATTTTCTCATGTTTTCTTTATTTTATTTTATTTTTTTAATTTCAACCAGCATGATTACCTTGTATGGTTTCTTTATATGGTTTCTTTATATGGTTTCTTTTTAAGTCATAAGTATTATGAACTCTTATATGTATTAAATATAAATTATATTATATATATTAAAATTTTTATTTAATATCAAAACTTGTCCCAACGTGTCGAAATATGATATTTTTTAGAATTAACGTGTCGTTGTGTCGTGTCGTGTCCTGTGTCCATGCATCATAGCTATATACTACTTTATTAAAAAAAAATATGGATATAGAAAGAAATAATAATAAAAACAAAGATAATATATTACTTTTTTTTATATTTGATAAAGTATGTACCGTATGATTGGTACATTTGCGGTATATCTGTATTATTGGAAATATTTTCTGTAACACCCCATTGTTAACCGGTGTGTTATCACCAAATATGATATTAAGCGCAGTTACAATCACAACGGTTCATTTATAAAACACGGGTAAACTTTTTCCTTTTTAATATCATTTTCTCCAATAAAATAACTGTGATTATAACCCAACACTTTATACGGAATGATTAATAACAAAGCCTAATACCATACACTCTTTTGTTTAGAGGCTGCCAAATGGTTCCCATAAACCAACAAGGCTAAAACTCGTTCTATCCATTTTTATCACTAAATGTCTTAACCATTTTATTTACTACAACAATTTTAAACCTATCAAATGTTTCTCATTTCTTAATATGTTATAGATTTTTCGTTAACTACGAGTGGGTTCAAATCACGCTCAATTTGGAGCTCTATAGCTCAAGTTATGCTAAATTTACCCAACATAATTTTATGCAGTAAACAGGAAGTGCGCGCTAAAACGCAGTATCGGGCGCTAAAACGCTCAAACTGGGCGCTAAAACGCCCAAAGGCAGAGAATTTGAGCTTCACAGGTGCGGCAGGGCGCTAAAACGTCCAACTTGGGCGTTTTAGCACCGAGCAACAGAGAATTTTGGTCGACAAAGTGTAACCGGGTGCTAAAACGTCCACCTTGGGCGTTTTAGCGCCGGACAACAGAGAGTTTCACTAAGTGCTGGGCGTTTTAGCGCCCAAACAGGGCAATTCAGCCTCCTGCACTTGTGCAGGGGCCACACCAGGGGCTGAGTTCCCGACCTTCTACCGCCCCATTTCTAACTCCGATTAACTCCAAATTTTGACACAACATAGAGGGTAACTCCACCTTCAAAATGGTGTGAGGCCCAACCCTATTGGACCACAGTGGAGGGAGATACGTTCTCCCAAAGTTTGCTAAAATCATGCCAATTCCCCGAAAATTGGCCAGAGTTCCCTTTGTTTTTACAACAATCCCCAATTTGCCAATGCAACCTAAAAACACATATATAAAATCACGTGGGTGGCACACACAAGGACCAACAACGCCTTGGGGCACTTACAACCAATCACAGTCCAGTTACATACATAATATTCATTAAGTTACAATCACCAAGGTTCTATTTTATGCTCTTATTAACCATACAATTAATCAATTTATAAATTAGGCTTAGAGCCCTTTACATTACATTTTCATACTTTCAAGACATCATAGGTGGCCATGGATAGATCTCATGCTCACACAGAATATACATATAGTCAAAGGCACAATTATACATCAATTTTGAAAGACTTTCGTATAGTCATGAATATACAAAACATGGCAATTATCAAAATGCATCATATCCATGACCTAAGTCCAAAATATGATACACTATGCTAGGTGTATCCAACATAATCCTCTAACACGTTGTGCCCTCCAAATGCACCTCATGCTCCACTCCTCTAGGCTCAACCTACCTGAAATGATGTCCCCAAATGCGGGGTGAGATATACAAATATATCTCAGTAAACCAAGGGTACTAGAGGATCACTCCACACCATGGCTCACTTGATGTGTAACATATAACAAAGTATGACATGCATGAGATACAATATCACAACAACTGGGCACAATCCAAGAACATCCACAGCTGGATTACGTTCAAGGACCTCATCGTATAACTCCCGGAATCATCCTGGTGCCTCTCCCATGGTTGAGACGACTCCATGGCAAAACCCAACTAGAACTCCTCATGAACCCTATCCAGTGGAAGTCCCGCATTTGGATCATCCTGGTACCACTCCCAGAGTCGGCCCCACGGCAAAACCCGATCGGAATCCCCAGCGGAAGTCCAACGTTTGGATCATCCTGGTACCGCTCCCAAAGTCGGTCCCACGGCAAAACCCGACTGGGATCCCCAGCGAAATTATCCAGCGGAAGTCCAAACCAACACACATCTACTAGCCAGAGATCAAACAATTTACACACAACATGCTCCAAGCATATCACACAATCAAGCAATAATGCATGAACATACATATTCATACAATGTTCAACAACACAAATTCCAACCACAACCTTCCACTAGGCGTGGTGGAGCACACAAGGGACTAAACCGGAGTTCCAAAGGTTTACCTCAACTCCGAGCCCATGCTCCATACGTAAGCTCTCAGCTTAATCCGCTTCCATAGCGTCCAAGAGAGGCAACCTAAATGATCAACAACATGATCATCAAAACCATTTCCAAAACAACCATTTACTTTCAAAGTAATCATACATCTTACATTCTTCCTTCCAATTCCACAACAACATACTAACCTACCATCCATTTAAACACCACTTCATATCATACAATCTCAACAACACAACTTTTACATCATTTTTCCTCCAAACCCCTTTATGGTTCGAATTCTTCAAAGGATGGTACTACAAGGTTTTCAATTCAATTTTAACACTCATACTCATCATATAATCATATTACAACATCATACAACTACTCATCAATCCATTCCTTACACAATTCAATTTTCACAAATCCTAGGCATCATGCAAAATCCTAAGTTATGAATATTTTTTTTACCAATAAATTTTATTGCATTTCTAGCTCAAATACATCATTCTAAGACATAATCATCTAATGCACATTTTCCATTTGAGATCTCTAACTACACAAATCATCCCTCACAACTTCAACAAAAAACCCATTTTTATATATTCATGAAACTCAAAGGAAATCAAGAATTCTTACCACCAATAGCTTGCAAATGTTCCTAGGAGTGATAATCAAGCATCCACTCAAGCCAAGGCACCACCCATGGCCACCAAACACCTCAAAACCGCCACCTCTTCACCATGGAAGATCTCATCACACACACCCTTTCAAGGCTCTCTCAAGAAGGGAAACATACTCACAATCTCTATGCAAACAATTTTGATGTTGGAACCTAAATGATTTGGTGGCTAGATTTCAAGTTGGAAGAAAATCAAAACCTCCCCTCCCTCTCCCATGGAGCGCGCACGGAAAAGAAAAGAAGAAGGAAGAAGAAAGAGGGGAAAGAGAGAGAGAAATCGTGGGGGAAAGGAAAAAAATAAAGCATTTAAGTGAGTTTTGATTCAGCGGGTCTCACACGCGATTTAACTTTAATACCTCACCCAATTCCAATCACAAATTCACTATCCACATATTTTTCTAATTCATGACATATTTTTATTTCCTCAAAATACTCATAAAACTTCACTCCTATCGGTACAATTATACCTCAGTATTTTTACATCGGAAAAATCACTATTCATCAAAATTTTCAAAACTTGCCTATTCACTCATTTTTTCGTCCTGAATCCATTTTCGACATTATTTATATCATTTGAGTTCTCCTACTCCATTTTTCATGCCTCGGTTTACGTTTCTGGCAATTTACCATTTTGCCCTTGGTACACATTTTGACCTCAATTTCAGGATTTTCACTAATCCTTACCTTTTAACCCACATTATATCATATAAATTCACATTTGAATTTACGAGGTGTTATATTCACTCCACCTTTTTGGAATTTTGTTCGCAAAATCAACTATACACATATATGCTAACTCAGGACACAGCCGGAGAATCTCAGTCTCCCGTCCCCAAGTAGCTTCATCAGGTGTGCGGGCTTCTCACTAAATATTTACATTACAATTCTTTGGCTTTTCAGCCTCATTTCACAATGGCCCAGCTTTTCAAAGGCCCAATGGGAGACATCAAGTCCTCCCCAATTTCAATATCATCCGGTGTCACCACTTGTGAATAGCCAGAGCGCACATCGCAGTTGCACACTTTCTCTGCTTTACCAAGACAATTTCTTTTCACAAGTCGGCTACCTAACATATATAGCCCATAATTTCTCTTGGAGGGTTCGCCTAACTCGTTAATGCATCAATTTTCCTACATTTCTTATTCCACATTAAACATTATTATGGAGTCTCAATAGCCCCTCAGTGCAATTCACCGAGTAATCATCTAGTTCACGGTCACTGTACTTTCCTTTTCTGAGGGAATAATCCCCATTTTTGGCATTTAGCCACAAGTCGTATATGCACTTATTTTTTTATGTTCTTAACCTACAACGTGCAATTTCACCTCTACACTTTATCTTAAACAAGCACCATCTTTGTGCTCAACTTTCGAATCTAACCTTACAGGTTTACCAACTTTCCCCAAAACACAATGGCGAATCACTTCCTCAAGACATTTAACTGGTACCTAATGGACCACACATTACCATAATTAAATCACATTGGCCATTTCAAGGCCTTCAATCACAACACACTCATGAATTTCCGTATATAACTTTATACTTACAATTTCGCCTAGTCATCTCAAAACTTGACATATAGTTCATCATTGATTTCTCACACTAAAGGCAACATGCCTAAGATTTCCATACTCATGTTTTCAATTTCACATGTGCTTCATTCTTTACACCTCACCTTCATCATCATTTCTTTCAACCATCACGTATCATTCTAGGGTACCATATCATACCTCTCTCATACCTGTCTCATAATATAGGGATTTTCAAAGCCTATTTATCATGCCAGATGGAACTAATTCCATCACTGTCATTACTTTCATAATTCACTATCGGCTGGTATACAAGTCTCTCGGACTATTCAAAGTACTACTAGCACACTCAATCATATATCTTGGTACCTAGCCAAGAACAACATCAACATTGTGTATTCTCAACACATCTCTCACTATAATTTGCATCTATACTACTCTATCAGTAACTCTACCACCGGGGCAGAGATATCAACCTTTTATTTCACCAAATACCATTCTATTTAACAGTTAGTATCACACCTTCTTACTTGACTCCATCATAATTAATCACTTATGAAAAGCCATTGGCCACCATCTTAGCTTAACATCTCGCCATCACAAGCCTTCCCAGAAGACATTGACTCAATCCATCAGTACTAATCAATTTTCCATTCCCTTCACATAGGATGAGAATCCCACGATTCACTTCACAATTTTTGTAAAACCCTTATCCATACCACTACACTTGGTATACACTCATGCACATCTCCGAGTGCACAATTTCATAACTCCACTACCATCTCATGGTACCTCACATATTGTATACTATTTGATATGTTACTGTTCACTTAAAGTCATCCAAATTCACCTCTTGTGTTCCTCACAAGATACAATCCTCCAATGCAATGGGTAAAAACATTCTTAGGTTTAACCCCTCGAGCTCTTGCTTTCCTAAGGGCCCCAGGTGCAATGACCCACCAATCAGAGAATCTATCCTTATAATTCACGCAAGAAAAGGTAACATGCCATCGGCTGTACTAACAGTCCCACTAACACAAGGTACTACCTCACATCACATTACTTATACAAGATAATAATAATCTCTAGGAACATAATCCATACGGAGATAACCATACACTCTGGGCATATAAGCCACACAGAGATAATCACATTCACATCACATCCGTATATAACGGCAAAAGAGTTTAGTATAGACACATCCCCGAACAGTCTACTCATTTGACCTGACTAGTCATTAGTCCTAGTCCATAAAATAATCATCCTCACATGATTCCGACATCTTTATCATACTTCGGCACATATTTTGCAATTCTTAATAGTACCCATGATCGGTACAGTTCTAATCCGTTGTCCATCATGACTCGTAGCAACTATGCTCAACACTGTAGAAGATCCACTTCATTAAAACAACATCACTTTCCTCTCAACATTTCACTATGACACCAAGAGTGCCCTCACTTACTAGTCCATGCATTCAGCGCATCAGGACCACCAAATACATATCAACTTCGAGCGGTGCTCGCCTGGGACTTCCAAGAGCAACACCTCTTAGGATTCAATCCACAAGGGAAACCCAGGATAATCTGAATTATCACTTCATCATCAACATGTGTGCTAAGGTATAACTTGTACACCGGGACTCCATCATGAATCCCATAACAAATTGAGCGTTCAATGACACTCCAAAGAGACAATCTCTTCCCCAATTTCCCATCATAGGAGATTTCACTTACATTATATTATTCTTTTACCAAAGTATTTACTAGTTCATTACAACACAGATATATATAGATATATAGGCACCCCGGCCTTCACAAAATGTACGTACCTATATATACTGGCACTTAGCCATCACAGGATCATTATCCAACTATTTATCATAGTATATATATATATATATATATATATATATATATATATATATATATATATACTATGATAAAGACATAATAGGTGTCTATGGACAGATCCCATGCTCACACAGAATATACATATAGTCAAAGGCACAATTATACATCAATTTTGAAAGACTTTCATATAGTCATGAATATACAAAACATGCAATTATCAAAATGCATCATGTCCATGACCTAAGTCCAAAATATGATACACTATGCTAGGTGTATCCAACAGAATCCTCTAACACGCTGTGCCCTCCATATGCACCTCATGCTCCACTCCTCCAGGCTCAACCTACCCTGAAATGATGTCCCCAAACGCGGGGTGAGATATACAAATATATCTCAGTAAACCAAGGGTACTAGAGGATCACTTCACCCCATGGCTCACTCAATGTGCAACATATAACAAAGTATGACATGCATGACATACAATATCACAACAACTGGGCACAATCCAAGAACATCCACAGTTGGATTACGTTCAAGGACCCCATCGTATAACTCCCGGGATCTTCCTGGTGCCTCTCCCATGGTTGAGACGACTCCATGGCAAAACCCAACTGGAACTCCTCATGAGCCCTATCCAGCGGAAGTCCCACATTGGATCATCCCGGTACTGCTCCCAGAGTCGGCCCCACGGCAAAACTCGACCGGAATCCCCATCGGAATATCCAGCGGAAGTCCAACGTTTGGATCATCCTGGTACCGCTCCCAGAGTCGGTCCCACGGCAAAACCCGACTGGAATTCCAAGCGGAATTATCCAGCAGAAGTCCAAACCAACTTACATCTACTGGCCAGAGATCAAACAATTTACACACAACATGCTCCAAGCATGTCACACAATCAAGCAATAATGCATGAACATACATATTCATACAATGTTCAACAACACAAATTCAGACCACAACTTTCCACTAGGCGTGGTGGAGCACACAAGGGACTAAACCCGAGTTTCAAAGGTTTACCTCAACTCCGAGCCCATGCTCCATACGTAAGCTCCCAGCTTAATCCGCTTCCATAGCGTCCAAGAGAGGCAACCTAAATGATCAACAACATGATCATCAAAACCATTTCCAAAACAACCATTTACTTTCAAAGTAATCATACATCTTACATTCTTCCTTCCAATTCCACAACAACATACTAACCTACCATCCATTTAAACACCACTTTATATCATACAATCTCAACTACACAACTTTTACATCATTTTTCCTCCAAACTCCTTTATGGTTCGAATTCTTCAAAGGATGGTACTACAAGGTTTTCAATTCAATTTTAACACTCATACTCATCATATAATCATAGTACAGCATCATACAACTACTCATCAATCCATTCCTTACACAAATCAATTTTCACAAATCCTAGGCATCATGAAGTTATGAACAATTTTTTTACTAATAAATTTTATTGCATTTCTAGCTCAAATACATCATTCTAAGACATAATCATCTAATGCACATTTTCCATTTGAGATCTCTAACTACACAAATCATCCCTCACAATTTCAACAAAAAACCCATTTTTATACATTCATGAAACTCAAAGGAAATCAAGAATTCTTACCACCAATAGCTTGCAAATGTTCCTAGGAGTGATAATCAAGCATCCACTCAAGCCAAGGCACCACCCATGGCCACCAAACACCTCAAAACCGCCACCTCTTCACCATGGAAGATCTCATCACACACACACCCTTTCAAGGCTCTCTCAAGAAGGGAAACATACTCACAATCTCTATGCAAGCAATTTTGATGTTGGAACCTAAATGATTTGGTGGCTATATTTCAAGTTGGAAGAAAATCAAAACCTCCCCTTCCTCTCCCATGGAGCACGCACGAAAAAGAGAAGAAGAAGGAAGAAGAAAGAGGGGAAAGAGAGAGAGAAACCGTGGGGGAAAGGAAAAAAATAAAGCATTTAAGTGAGTTTTGATTCAGCGGGTCCCACACGCGATTTGACTTTAATCCCTCACCCAATTCCAATCACAAATTCACTATCCACATATTTTTCTGATTCATGACATATTTTTATTTCCTCAAAATACTCATAAAATTTCACTTCTATCGGTACAATTATACCGCAATATTTTTACATCGGAAAAATCACTATTCATCAAAATTTTCAAAACTTGCCTATTTACTCAATTTTTCGTCTTGAATCCATTTTCGACATTATTTTTATCATTTGAGTTCTCCTACTCCATTTTTCATGCCTCGGTTTACGTTTCTGTCAATTTACCATTTTGCCCTTGGTACACATTTTGACCCCAATTTCAGGATTTTCACTAATTCTTTCATTTTAACCCACATTATATCATATAAATTCACATTTGAATTTACGAGGTATTATATTTTCCCACTTCTCTCAATTATTTACTCCACTTCAATTAAAAATCTTAAGGAGTTGGGTGAGATTTAATTAATTATTTTGTATCTTTTTATTAGATTTCTCTAATACATTCCTTCACATAAGACCCTTTAGGTTTGAAGTTTGGATGTAACATAAGTCCATTTTGATGTGTCTTGTATTCTTTTTTTTATAACATGCCTTATACTTTTTTAATTCCATATAAAAGTGGGAGACAATAAGGAACAAACTGATGACCTTGTGGTCACGGGAACATTTTGTATACTCAGGGACCACTATTGATTGAGTGGTTTTTTTGTGAAAATGGAAAGGGTAAAAAAGGAAAAAGTAAAAAGGAAAAATAACAAAGATAAAATGGGAAGAATCCGTTTACAAATTACATTAAGTATAACCAGTCATATGCTCTTATTTAAAGTATGATTGATCATACTAAATCTAATTTATAAAAATTTATAAATAAAAATTTTATAAATATAATATTTCTCAAGATAAAATGAAGAATAAAAAAGTGAATAAGAGCAGCGAGTTCCGGTGGTCCTGCCTCAACCTTAAAAAAATATTTTTTTTTTTTTTGAGATCACTATAAGTTTGATATCATTCCCGGGATCAGGACCACCATTTTTAGGTGGTTCCTTAGTGTAAATAGGAGGGTAAAATGGGAAAAGTGAAGAAATGATAGAGATAAAAAAGGAAAAAAAAATTAATATTGTGAGAGGGAGCACCAAAAAATTCAGTGGTCCTAGAGCATATTAAATTTTTCATATTTCTGGATCACTTTAACTTTTTTCCACTCTATTTTTTTTTTTTTGGATAATAACTTTTTCCGACTCTATTTCTCTATTGTTCCTCTCTTGTCTTTTCACCGGCCTCTCGTACGCTCCATATGACGAATAAGTCCAATGGCATTTATAAACCCAAAGCCTTCTGCGCCTCTGCTACAACGGAACTTACCTCAATGCATGAAACACTTGTCTCATCCTCATTGGAAAGCTATATAGCACGGATACAAAATTTACAAATTTTGCCATTTAATCAAAAAAATTTATATATGATTGTTCTCTTGTATCACTCTTGTATCAAAGTGTCTTTTTTCTTTTTTTTTCTAAAGTTGGTGGGTTTTTATTTAGGATTTTATAATTCTCATTTAATATGAGAATTTGAATTTTCCTACGCACCCTTTGATTTTCGTGCCAACATAAATCCTACTATCATACAGGTCACACATACTTTTTATCTCTATAACATGAGAATTCAATTCTCACGTTGAATTTAATATAACATGAAAGTATAATTTCTGGTAAATACTTTAAAAGTCATTATCCATTTTTATTTTTCTACAAATATTTTTAGAATCATATTTTTATAAATTCCGGAACTCAGTTCATGTTCTTTTATGTGACTTATATTTGTTAAGGTTTCTTTTGGATAAAAATGACTTTTCATATATAAAAATAAGAATTAAAAAATTGTATTAAAAATACTTTTTTAATTTTCTGGTTTAGATATTTCACACACACACACACACACACACACACACACACACACACACACATATATATATATATATATATATATATATATATATTTTAGGAATATAAATAAATATTTTCACCATTCATTTTTATTTTCATAAATAATTAATTATTTTATTTTATATATATTTTTTTTAATTTGTTATAAAGTCAAAATTTAATTTTTCTAATTTTTTCTCTGTAAATTATTTTTTTTTATTTTATCTAATTCAAAGTTTACTTTTATTTTAAGATTAAAGTAAATTTTTTTATAATCGTTAATAATTTATCCAATTGATTCAAAGTAACCATTTTTTAAAATGGATATATAAAAATGGATTGGGATTAAATTTGCGCACTTTAATGAATATAATTAAAATCTCGAATCTTAATCTAAATTTTTAAAATACTAATTCCCAAAATTAAAAAGAAACAATAATTTCAATTAAATAAAATTTATACGACCCAATTTCATTATTTTTATATATTTATTTTTAATTTTTTTTGTAAATAATATTAGTTGCACATTCACACAACAATTTTGTGATAAGGTAGATATGCTACAAATATCCCCTTCCCATATGAAAAACTCCATGTAGCCAATTTTTTTTTTGAAAGTTGAAACCATTTTCGTATTGCACTTGCTTTTAACTACTGTTAAAGAAATGAAACTACAAGAACAAGTAATCCAATTGAAAGGTCTAAATGTCCATTCCACTTGTAATTCCCATGTAGAGTCGTTATCTGCTGATGTAAATTTTAATCGTTTCAGCTTCTTTTCCTTTACGGCATTTTTGCTTTGGTCAGCCATGTGATAAACCCCTTAACAAGGTATATACAATTTGGACAAAAAGCCTTTCCTACTGCATGTAAAACCCAACAAAGACATTGTGTAAAACCCAACAAAGACATTGCGCACCTTACATAGAGGATGGAATCTCACCATTGAGCTCATTAAAGTCCAAGTGGATCAGCTCCTTCATGTCCCAAAAAAACTAGTTGTAATTGGGCCAGACAGCTTATTTCTTTTCAAACTCTGCTTCTCTAAATTAATCAACAGTCAAAAACTTTCCAAAACATGGCTTCAGATTATCAGAGTGCCTGCCCCCATATAAATTGTCCATGTTTCAAACCCTTCCAAACAAATAAATTTAAAAAGTTCTCGGTGTGGACTGAGATAAATCCAAAGTGTAAGATATGTGAAAGGTGGGAGTGACCTTGCAATACCCCAGAAAGCATGTTGTTGATTAATAGATTATTAACCAGCATATCCCCATTTCGTCATGTGTAGTATCTGAGGACTAAAATCATGTTTCAAAGGATTAAAATCACTTATATATCTGGTCAAAAGTATCAAAAACGTTATTTGGCCAAAAAGTATTAACTTTAAATTATTGACTCATGTAAATGATTCTTGCTTGTTTTGTAGGATAATTGAGTTGAATTTGAGTATTGAAGCAATGGTTAAACTAGAAAGACTTAAAACGATAAATGAGGAGTAACGATTTAGTGAGAATCTCTCTTAAGCTATCTTTTGGCAAATTTTTTGTATCAAAGATAATGGGCTTGGATCTTGTGTTCTTCGAAAAAGCTGTAGATCTTTCTTTTATCTTGTCCGTAGAATACGTCAACGTTAAACTCATTATTTAAATTAAACATCAACATATTTCACACACCACATTTTATATTCCATATGCATACCACTATTCCAATATCCAACCACATTATCAATACAGACAATAACCATTATCCCACCGGATTCTGGTAGAACTATTAGAATATCACACTTTTATTTTTTATTCTTTCCTTTCTTTTAGTGCCACGTCACCCAAGTGGTTGTAACATAATTTATTATTCTTCTCCTTTATATTCGATGCAGTGTACAGATACTTTCAACACATAATGAATATACATTTTCAGTTTTCTATTTCTCTCCTTGCTGCAAATTCGTTTCTGCACTACTAACATGGTATCAGATAACGTTTCTGATGGCCCGTGGCCAGAATCGTCCTCCACCTTCCCCGGATGCTTCTTCTAGTTCATCTTCTACTATGGAAGATGCTTCTAGCCCTTATTTTCTCTAGAGCAGTGATGGAGTAGAGCCATGCTTATTGCTCTTACTGCTAAGAATAAAATTGTCTTCATTGATGGATCCATTCCTCGTCCCACTGATGCTGACTTGCTCTTTCCATCATGGAACCGGTGTAACTCGATGGTAATCTCTTGGCTTCTGAATTATGTCAATAAAGCCATTACTGATAGCCTGATCTACATTTCCAATGCCTTTGATGTCTGGAATGATTTGAGCACTCGATTCCAACAAGCAAATGGCCCTCGAATCTTCCAATTGAAGCAAGAAATCTCCTCTCTACACTAAGGTTCGCTTGATGTGAATACATACTACACTAAGTTGAAGACTCTCTGTGACGAGCTTCAGAGCCACATCCTTCTTCCGACATGCACTTGTGGTGGCTTGCGTCTTCTCTCAGAATCCCAGCAACAACATAATGCCTTGCAATTTCTTATGGGCCTAAACGATTCGTTTTCTTCCGTGCGTGGCCAGATCTTGCTGATGGATCCACTTCCACCACTTGCTAAGGTCTTCTCGCTGGTCCTTCAAGAAGAACGCCAACGCCAGATTTCCATTTCAGTTCCTGCCACTTCTGATACACCGTTACTGAACTCCATCAACACTCCCTCTGATTCTACACCTCCGGTGGTTGTCGCCACCACCAACCCTCGCCGTTCTCGCCCCTTTTGCACCTATTGCCATGCTCAGGGCCATGTGAGGGACAAATGTTTCCGTCTCCATGGTTTTACCACTGGGTATAAACCCAAACCACCAAGACCCTACCCAAACAACCCTCCCTTAACCACGGCCTAACATCCTTTAGCCCAACATCCTTTGACCCATTCCAACTCACCAGTCTCTCATTTTTTTCCCCAATTCACCAAACACCTACCCTAATTCATCATCTCACGCACCGCCCGTCGCAATCAACTATGCCCAATATGCTCACCTGCTGTCTCTACTCCACAGGAGTTCTGCTGCTCCGGTTGCTCCAGTCGCGTCCTTTTCTGCCTCCGTCAGTGATGGTCCTCCTTCTGTTGCCTGTCTCAATGATAATGTTTCTTCTCTTTTCTCCGATTCTTGTTGGATTTTGGAAACTGGTGCTACTCACCATGTGTCTTTTTCTTCTCGCTTGTTTCTTGCCTCTGGTGCCTCTTCATCGTCTACGGCCTCCGTCGTGTCATTTCCAAACGGCTCGACTGTCCCCGTAGTAGGCTCTGCCTCCATCTCTCTTTCCCCTTCTCTACATCTTCGTAATGTTTTATTTGTTCCTTCCTTTACCTTTAATATTTTATCAATCAATGCTCTCACTCGCGATTCCTCTCTCGTTGCTAATTTCACCTCATCTCATTGTATATTACAGGAACCTACATCGGCAACACACATTGCTAAACGTTGTGGCAATCTTTATGTCCTTGATGTTTGCACACTTTTTCCCAATATATCTGTTCCCCCTTCCCTCTATTTTGCTGTAAATACGCTAGTCCTGCACTTTGGCATGCTAGACTAGGACATCTATCCTTTTTTGTCTTGAATTCCATGAAGGATGTTTTACATAATTCTGAAAATATAGACTCAACACATCATTGCACTGTTTGTCCCATAGCGAAACATAAGCATTTACCATTTATATTGAATCCTAAGCTGTCTTCTGTTCCTTTTACTCTCATTCACTGTGACATTTGATGATGCTACCCGTTTTACATGGGCTTGTTTTTTGCACAAAAAATTTGAGTTTCGCTCTGTTTTCAACTCTTTCTTTCAACTTTGACCTAGTCATCCTTTTTAAATTAATATGATTAGTCCATATTTAAACATATTATTTAACATGTATCATGACTTAAAAGAAAGCATTCAATCAACCATTTAGTACAAAATAAGAGTAGGTTGGTAAACTAGTCAATTTTAACAACATACTTTGATTTTTCATGTAATTTTCCATACCTTTGACTTTTAATTTATCAAGGCTTTGACTTATTTTTATAAATTAATCTAGACATGATTAGATTAATCCAAGACCACTTCTAGTCATTAAAATTCCATAGAGAATTCAGTTGCACAATCAAATTTAAGCTTAGACCATGATTTTGCTTATTTGCAAATTAATCCCTATACCTTCACATATTTATATTTCACCCCTAGACTTTAACAATATTCTTATTTAGGTCTAATTTACCTTACTTGACATGAGTTGTATCATCACAAATTTTAACATGTCAATTCATTCATTTACACACAAAAATGCACATCAAAAGCATAGTTGTTCAAAAGCTAGTGTAAACTGGTATTAACACCCCTTATACTTCTTTTATTATTTCAAGATTTCTTAATTAGGGTTGTTATATTCACCCCATCTTTTTAAGATTTTGCCCACAAAATCAAATCATCAAACATTCACATATAATATTTTCAAACAATATCTTGAAATCCAAACATATACTGAAATTCAATATCACAAATCACCCATATACACCTTTCACTTTATCTTTATATCTTGATAAAATCATACAATTATACATGCTCCAATTCAAACAACACCAACATTCAAGGTTTAGAGTAATCTAGCACATCACATAAAATCATGATTCTGAACAACTTAAACAAACACAACACAAACAGATTTCTTTCTGTCTATTTATTAACTACAGATATCTTATCATATAGTTAACGATCACATATTCAATTCCAATCTTTAACAACATAGACTTCTTAGGGATAAGACCAATCAAATATAACTTAACCCTATGAAAGTATCTCCATAATACCAAATTACTGGAATTAAATCTCAGATTCATAATACAATCATTGACCAAACATTTCCGAATTTTCAAATATATATAGTTATTATCATGAAATTATTGATTAAATCAGATCATAATTTATATAAGACTTCTAGAAATTTAAGTTTTCTTACAAATAGTCTTAGCAAACCTTTTTAATAACCCAAATCTTCCTAAATGAATACATATATGATTTTCACAATATTCATTAGTCATAGTTTCAATCATTCAAATTCAATTACTTACTCGGAGCATAACATATATCACATGTATATCAATTAACAACCAGAATCCACAATTATTCACAAAATTGCCAAACAATATTTTTTTGAGTAACACACATCGATAGAATATAGCTCGAGATAATATCTAGAATTCAATCCATCAAAATACTCAATCAAGCATTTTGTTACACAAATCTGTGAAACCAATGTACTTAAAATGAAGAGTTCATTTATACAAGAGTTTTGATGATGACAAACAAGCTTAGAAGCGATGTCAAAGATAATACAACTCGCAACAATCAAAATTCCAAGGAAGCAATTCAACAAGACAACAAGAGCAAATCATTCAACACACATGATCAAGATCGAAGATCAAGATTGCAATATATCCTTTAGAGCTTAGATCTAAATGTAAAGGTAATTGATTAATGATGCATAAATGAGCACAAAGGATACTTAATTTTATGCATACATTATCCATGACATCAATCACTTGAAAGCTTTAATACTTATGAAAAAGACCCTTGATATATTTCGTAAGCTCAAAACATTTTCAACAAATCAAGGAATTACATTAAAAGTGATTAGAGGCAAGTAGGAATGCTTTATAACTCAAAAACTGCACTATTTATGTTTTGTCAAGAAAGTACTATAATACTTTCTTGACTGTATTCAAATACTTATGCTGTGAACAAAACATTCGAATACCTTAAGAAAAGTATTCGAATACTTCATGAAAAGTATTCGAATACTTATTGGGCAGTAAGCTTTCTAACGGCTAGTTTCGTGCCAACACCTATATAAACTTATTTATTACGATTCAGAAAGCTAAGATTTATTGTTCCATTGATTTTTGCAATCATTTTTGATCATTCTCATTGAATCAAACTTATTCATTGCTTGTTCTTACTGATATTGATCATAAAACTCCTTTGAACTTCATTCTTGTGTCATTGATCAATACCCATAAGCTTCAACTTGTATAATCTGTACTTCAAGAGTACAAATCCATTTCTAAACACACTCTTTTTTATTTATTTGAGTTGAGAATAGTGAGACCCTAGTAAAAAGGTCGCTCATAGAGTAAGAAAGTGAGTGGAAGTGTAAGGGTTTCAAGAACCGAAATTCTTGAAGATAGTAGTGGTTTGTCAAGCACCTTTGAAGCTTGATCATTAGTGAAAAGTTGAACGAGCGGCTTCAATCTAGATGTAGGTCATGGTGGTGGTGAACGAACCAGGATATATCTTGTTTGCAATTTCTCTAACTCTTTTTCTATTTACATAAGCATTATTAAAATACTCGAGTTTATTTAAATTCACACTTTGCTTGTATTAATTTCTATTCTTTAAGCTTTGCTTATGTCAAAATTATATTAACTCAAGAAAATCATTTTCAAGAAAGAAAGTAAGGCATTATTGCGAAAATATTTTAAAAACTCAATTCACCCCCCTCTTGTGTTTGAGGTCTCTTGTCCAACAAAATCATCACCATATTTAATCACACCAAACAATAATACTTTATAGGATCATAGTCCTCACAAAAAAAATCTCAATCTCTGAAAAACTAATGTCTCCCTAGGAGGATAACATATATCTCTGAGGACTTATGTCCCTACAAAGTAACCAGAGCCAACCGTTAATATGAGCACTCATAGTTGATATATGATCTTATCAAAGATTTCCTTATTCAAACCTTTCTTACATTTCGTAGTCAACTTAATCATATTAGTCAGTGATCCTGTATTTTGTGTATTGTGCCAAATTATAAAAATCTAGCTTGATAATCTTCCACTGACATAACATTCTAACTTATTTCATCAAACTCTTTCATTGACTACTCACAAAATTATTGAGTACTTTCTTGACTACTAGAATTATCCTCAAGTACTCAACACTTCCACTCCATTATATTGCAACAAAAATTTGCTAATCATTAAGTCTCATTGCTCCTAATCATTTCCTCTTCAATCACATATATGATAATTCATTAATCTGGTCCAAACCAATTTCTGTCTTTTACCTTCCAATACTACTGCTACTAAATCAACTAAATTCTTTCTTATTTTCCAAGGATTTGTGGAATTTATGATGATACTACACATGTTACTCAGGAAAGAATGAGTTAGCCATACCCATCTTTATTGACAACATAGTAAAACCATCACAAATACCATAACTAATCATCCAACAATTTCTTAAGGAACTACATATCAAACACATAAAGTATACTTAAAGTAATTCCCCAAACTTTCATTGCTATGATACCATAATGTAACACCACATTTATGTTGTGACTTCGACAAGTGCACAGGTCGTAAAAGTAATAAAAATCTACTTAGTACGAGATCGTTCCCACAATGATTGGTGTAACACCCCGTGTATACCCGGTTTGTTAACATGTCACACGCTTAATTAAAATTACGAAATAACTTTCTACTTTCAATTATGACGTCATTATCGTTTACCAAGTTGATTATTAAATCCTCTTTCAAAACAACGCTGGTATGTAATTGCAAAAGACAACTAACTACTCTGAATAACATCATATCATAAATAAGTGTGTATCTAAGTCACGGAACTACAACACGTAGTATGGACAATATCCTGATACATTAATAGAACACGAATCTGAAATAAGACATAGTCAATCAATGTGGCATGGATAATCCCCATGCTCAACAAATAAGGCAACAAGGCCCAATAAAAGTCTCATAACATAAAACAAGGTACTAAAGATAAAGCAATTTCAGCATCCAGCAAAATCATCAATATATCATGCAATCGGCTAAGCTCCGGCCTCCTGTCACCCGAGGTATCAACCTCAGCATTACCTGAACCTGAAATGGTGCCCCAAACATGGGGTGAGATCTCTAAACAAAAATCTCAATAAGACAGGGGTCCTAAAGGATCTTCCACCTCAAATTCACTTTCATGTGCAATATAAGTTACAAAAACAGTTTAACAATATAAGTTCCAAAATCAGTGCAATGCAACAGACAATCATGTCATGTGTGTCAACTATCTACTAGATAGAGAAATATGGGACTTACATACGTCTATTGCCTACATTTAGTGCAAGACGCCACTTGCACCCACCCACAGAATCACCATATTGTATGTCTCTCACATAATCAGGAGTTCATCTAGGTGGAACACCACATGCATATCATAAGGCATTCACATAATGGCTCAACAACATTTCAAATATCAATACATGAAAACACATCATGCATATAAACCATTCCCCTATGGGACATGGTGAAACCAACAATGGCTAAATCGAAAACACGAAAGCTTACCTTGCAAGCTAACAATCCAAGCCAAGAGTCCGACCAAGCTCAAAGTCCAAACACAACAGAATCATAATCTATTTTGGACCAACAATCATATCAACAACCAAGTCCATAAGCATATAACATAAAGACAACGCTTTCCTTTTACGTTTCATGTCTTTAGGCTTCTCACAAAGCCATACCTTAATCACTTTGATTCTGACTTAGATATTCATTACAGAAGTCCACATTAACCAATCTTGGGTCCACAAATCCAAAATGGCATTCTGTATGAATAGTACAGATATTGTTCTAGAAAACCCAGAATATCCGGATATATGTCGGGGCCATATCCGGATATGCATGTCTGTATATCATATCAGGATATCCATATTCGGATATCGCAAAGCCCATTTCCGGATAACAAAATCTGGATATCATATCCAGATATCAATATCCGAATATTTCGCGACAGAATGCAATTTCTGCATTTCACGAGATATCACTTCCAAGGTTGAATCTTTAACCCATTACTACGTCCAAGCATGCATTTTTATTCACTTTTTGGTTCATAAACTGGTTGGTTACTTAAACAACTCATTAAACATGCCAAGACTTCACTTTTAGCCAATAAAACTCATTATCAAGGTTGATAACACTTACCCAAAGCTCAAACTCAGAAAAAGGTTGCTCTTGGAGCTCACCAACCAGCTCCAAAGATTCTGACTATAAGGTGCACGAAAACGGCATACAAAGATGGGTCCTTTATTTACAAAGAAAGTTTCTTGAAGCTCCACAAGCCACAAGCCAAGAAGATGACCCCCACAACCCAAACTCAAGCACTCAGCCCTTTAAGACTCCCAACACAGAAGCCAAACTCAGGAAAGGAAACACCTTACACTCTCTCAAGCCCAAAGCACACTCACAAAAAGAGATTTGATTAAGAAACCAACAGGAAAGGTGGCCTCTTGGATCACAAAGTGGAGTGGAAAGGTGGCAAGGGTGGCCGGTCTGAAGCTTCAGTAAAAGACTCACGTAGAGGTGCAAGTATCAGACCTATGATCATGTGCCAATCCTATATATAGCCTTATTAAGTTTTAATCACACTGTATTAGCAATAATAGCTACGCTTAGCATTTTAATCCCAAACTTTGGAATCTGAATATAACAACTCGTAAATTCAAATGTGAATTTATATGATATAATGTGGGTTAAAACGGAATGATTAGTGAAAATCCTAAAATTGGGGTCAAAATGTGTACCAAGGGCACAATGGTAATTTGCCATAAACGTAAACTGAAGCATGAAAAATTGAGTAGGAGATCTCAAATGATAAAAATAATGTCGGAAATGGATTAAAGACGAAAAATTGAGTGGATAGGCAAGTTTCAAAAATTTTGATGAATAGTGATTTTCCCGGTGTAAAAATATTGCGGTATAATCGTCATATTTAGGAAACAAAAATATGTCATGAACCAGAAAAATATGTAGATTATGAATTTGTGGTCGAAATTCGGTGATTGATTAAAGTTAAAACGCGTGTGGGACCCACCTATGACTTAAGTGACTTGAAAGTCACATTTTCCTCACGCTCTGTCTCCTTCCCCGTGAAACAGCCCTCCCCCATTGTTCTTCATGCAAGTTTTTGTCCAAAACTTCTCTCCCTCCTAAATCACTCATTTCTCCACCAAATCTAGCAAAGTTTGGATTGAAACTTGATGGAAATCATCATCCAAACACATTGGTAGTAGTCTTAAGCCATGAAACCCACTATATCTTGTGAGAATCCTCCCCAAAAGCTGCGCCCCTTTTGTATAGATTTGTGCTCATGGAGTTGATGGATGCTCCAATGGTTTAGTATGATGAGGAGGAGCCCTAGACCGATCTATTGAGTAAGTTTTAACACTTTCCATTGATTGATTCATGAGATTTATGATTTGTGCCCTAAAGTGAAATTGAATGATTTGTGTTGTTAGAGAGCTAAAATGGAAAAAGTGTATTAGATGATAATGTCTTAGAATGATGTGTTGGAGCTAGAAATGCCATGAAATTTTTTGGTGAAAAAGATGATTTTATAACTTAGAAAAATTGATGTATCATGAAATGGTGAGTTAAGTTGTGTGATAATGGTGGGATGAGTGTTGTATAATGTGGTCGTATGATTGTATAACGATGATTATGCAATAAAATCTATGGTGATATTGGATTTTGTAACTTAGTGAAATTGGCGGAAATTGATGAAAATGTGAAATGTAAACATGCATTGTAAATGGTGTTTAAATGGATGTTAGGTTGGTATGATGTTATGAAATTGGAATTGGAAGAATGTTGAATGTATTGAGTATGTGGTAAATTGGCCTATGATGTGGTATAAGGAACAATGAGTGTAAATAACCCTTTGGCTAAGTGATTCTAATTGATGATGAATTGTGTAAATGAGTGGTTGGCATGGAAATTGATTGATGATCATGTTGTTGATCATACAGGTTGCCTCTCATGGACGCTATGGAAGCGGGTTAAGCTTGGAGCTTATGTATGGAGCATTGGCTCGGGGTTGAGGTAAACCTTTGGAACTCGGGTTTAGTCTCTTGTGTGCTTCACCACGCCTAGTGGGAGGTTGTGGTTGGAATTTGTGTTGTTGAATATTGTATGAATATGTATGTTCATGCATTATTGCTTGATTGTGTGACATGCTTGGAGCATGTTGTGTGTAAATTGTTTGACCTCTGGCCAGTAATTGTGTGTTGGTTTGGACTTCTGCTGGGGATTCCAGTCGGGTTTTGCCGTGGGACCGACTCTGGGAGCGGTACCAGGATGATCCAAACGTGGGACTTCCGCTGGATAGGGCTCATGAGGAGTTCCAGTTGGGTTTTGCCATGGGTTCGTCTCAACCATGGGAGAGGCGCCAGGAAGATTCCGGGAGTTATACGATGGGGTCCTTGAACGAAATCCAGTTGTGGATGTTCTTGGGTTGTGCCCAGTTGTTGTGATATTGTATGTCATGCATGTCATACTTTGTTATACGTTGCACATTGAGTGAGCCATGGGGTGGAGTGATCCTCTAGTACCATTGGTTTACTGAGATATATTTGTATATCTCACCCCGCGTTTGGGGACATCATTTCAGGTTAGGTTGAGCCTGGAGGAGTGGAGCATGAGATGCATATGGAAGGCATCGCATGTTAGAGGATTCAGTTGGAGACATTTAGCATAGGATGTTATGTTTTGAATTGAGGCCATGAACCTGTGCATGTTGAAAATGACATGCATTTATAAATGTATAACTATACTTGATGTATATGTATCTTATGTGTGAGCATGGGGTCTGTCCATAGCCACCTATGATGTATTGGAAGCATGTAAATGTAATGTAAAGGGCTCTAAGCCTAATTTATGAATTGATTAGTTGGATGGTTAATAAGAGCATGAAATAGAACTTTGGTGATTGAAACATAATGAGTATTATGCATGTAACTGGATTGTGATGCGTTGTAAGTGCCCTAAGGCGTTGTTGGTCCTTGTGTGTGCCACCCATGTGATTTTATATACCTATATGTGTTTAGGTTGCATTGGCAAAATGGGAAATGTTGGAAAAACAAACAAAGTGCTGCCCAATTTTCGTCTCCTATATGATGGAATTGGACCTCTTGGCCTTCTGGAAATTTAGAGATCTTTTTCTTAGCTTTCCAATGAGACCAAGATTGTGTAAATCAGAGTTGTATAACTCAAGTTATGGGTAGAACACCATAGGTAGGTCAGATTTCACGTTCTGGGCATACAGCCCCTGTACATTGACGCCATGGGCACCAATCCCACGCTGTGGGCGCCGTTGCAACTGTCTGCTGATGCTGTGGGCACGGGAATAACGCTGTCAGCGCGGGGGTCCTGTTGTTTCAGCACCCATTTTCTGAAATGTCATATCTTAGGCTACGGTGCTCCAAATTGGGCGCGGTTTGAACCCACGCGTAGCTAACGAAGAAATCTATAACATACTAAGAAATGAGAAACATTTGATATGTTTAAAATGGTTGGAGTAAATAAAATGGTTAAGACATTAGTGTTAAAAATGGATAGAATGAGTTTTTAGCCTTGTTGGTTTATGGGAACCACTTAGCAACCTTTAAACAAAAGAGTGTATGGTATTAGGCTTTGGTATTAATTATTCCGCATAAAGTGTTGGGTTATGATCACAGTTATTTTAATGGTGTAAACGATGTTAAAAAGGAAAAAGTTTACCCGTATTTTATAAATGAACTGCTGTGATTGTAACTGCGCTTAATATCATAATTAATGATAACAACACCGGTGAACAACGGGCTGTTACACTGAACCTACTCATTTTTCTAAGATTTTTCATATTTTTATTTTAGTTTTCGCAGCACCTTTCCGGTACGCGCTTTTACATAGCCAGTATCAGTTCTAGCATCAGTTTTCATTGTTTTAACCTGAAACTTGTTTTACTAGTCCTATATATCATTTTAGGAATATTCATGCACTTATTATAATTTTCCGGGATACTTCATCGGTACGCACTTATACCGTGAGGCAGAACCGGTATCTGCACTTTTCGTCCGAAAAGCGACTTTCAGCATTATTAATCACTTACCATAATTATTTAAGTCTTCTCATAATTATTAGGTTCAATTATGGAATTATTTCCTAATTCTCATATTTATTTAATTAATTTCCTTAATTAACGGTACAGATTCTTACAATTGGTTTTCAAGGACTAATTCACTAACAACTATTTAGTTGGACAATCGAATTTGAGATGAGAAGAAATAAAATCAAGAACAAGCAAGAACATACACCCAGAATTTAAAGCAAGCAAAAAAAAAAAATTGATTTTGAAAATCAAGAAAAAGCGTAGTTGAGGTTTCGATTTCCCCTAATATCCTTCTTATGTTATGGATTAGACAATCAAATAACCATGCTAAATATAATGCCAAATCGATTCCTCTAAAGTAATTAAGGTTCATAGGTTGCTCGCAAATGAAAGGCATGTAAGGCGACCTAAGAACACCCAGCAAATGGCAGCTAAGGATGAACCCAGAATTGGCTGAGGCATAAGAAAAATGTTGTAGCTCAACCACACAGCTATATGGGATCCTCAAAATGAATGGACCTGGATATGATCGAGATGCGCTAAGAACACTACAGCTCGAACGCTCAAATTGCCGAACTGGGGGGGCACATGTTGGAAAATTACTGTCAAAATGGAACAAGGAAAAGAAACAACAATCATAGGTTGAGATTCCGGCAAACTGATTTCGGAACACGAGTGAAGGCAAACGAAACCCAGAAGGACTAAGTTGAGATCTGGGTAAGGTGGTCAAATATTAAGATCATCCAATCCGAGCTAGTACCTCGGCCAGAAAGGATGGGGGAAGAGATGTTAGAATAGAACATGGTGACCCGACAAAGACAATCGACAACTGAGTACGAGCTCGGATCATACCATACGAGGAAAGGGCCATTCCGTTAAGGACAAAATTGCTCATTAAGAACTCGGATATGGTCGAAGCGCTGGATAAAGTGATCGCCCTAACTTTTCGGGATAGATGGATCCTCACAAAGTGTCCAAACACGATAACTAACCACTAGAAGAAGCATGATCCCAGCATCATGGCACAAAACAAACTACAGACCGGATGCCCAGACTATCGGGTTGGGAGACAAATGTTATGGGCCTAACTTAAGGGCCCACATTTTAGAAGATCCAATAAGGACAAGCAACTAAAAGAGAAATAAGGAAAGAATCTCAGAAAATATCGACCATATACACTACAACAAAAGAGGTATATAGAGGCGGTTCATAAGGCATTTCACGACGGCTCAAACCGCCTCCATATGCGAGTTTTGGATGTTATCCAACCGTCGTAGTTACTATCGTCGAGAGGCAATTCAACAACGGTTTTAATGAACCGCGGGAATAACCGTCGAATCCGACATCAACGACGGTTGCCAAGGCGATTGTCACCGCCATAGCATATCTTTTAAAGAAATTTACGAATATTCAAAGATGATTCGCAAACGATCGTCGAATTCAAATTGATGTCATTTGTACAACCATCGTGTAATAAGAATTCAAAGGCGGTTAGTTAACCGTGGGGGAATAAGAATTCAAAGGCGGTTAGTTAACCGTAGTGGAATAGCAATGCAAAGGCGGTTAGTTAACCGTAGTGGAATAGCAACTCAAAGGCGGTTAGGTAACCATTGTGGTATTACAATTCAAAGGCGGTTATGTAACCGTTGTGGAATTACACTTCAAAGGCGGTTATGTAACCGTCGTGGAATAACAATTCAAATGCAGTTTGATAGTTGTTGTGGATTCATATACTAAGGCGGTTTCTAACTGTCGTGGAATAATAAATAAAATTTATTAAATTTTTATTTTAATAGTTTTGTAATAAAATAATACACTATTTTTTTAAAATAATGCAATATTTACTGTTACAATACGTTGTCAAATAAATATTAATTTATTTTCAAGAATTTAATTATTGGATATCATTAAAGCTGATAAATTAAATGTTTTAAAATTTACATTTATTTTTTAAATACAATTTGATATATTTTAAATTAAACCCTAAATACAATTTGATAAACCATGAACAGAAATGTATAAATCATTAGAAATCCTATTTTATTTTATATATTTTTATTTATGATCCCTTCACCGTTATTGAGGCAATTGATGACAACATACACACTACTATAGCTGCATCATGCAGGTAACATACGGAGCTCCTCTATATACCCATGTTTGCTAATAAATTCATGCTTATGAAAAATAAACTGCATGTAATAGATATGTTTAAATCTTAATATTACTCGCTAATTCATCCTTTCTCCAATGTTTTGATTTATTTCCACTCTCTACAGTTAGTAACAAGGATAATACCCAAAAAAGTAATTTAACATCAGAGGAACAAACTAGTTAAAATTGAAACTCAGTAGTTTAGGATTTTTTACTGCATGAAAAACGTAGATATATATGAAGTCCATGGTCAACAAAAGGATACATTTAGTGTATTTTTTACATATAACAAAACAGGAAATTAAGGAAGCTAATTAACACATACAAGAGTGTACTTTAACTAGACATAGTTTCATTAAGTAGATGATGACATTGAGATTTGGCAGAGTTGTCCTTCAAGTAGCAAATCAAACATAATGTCATATCTTTAATTATGAGTTTTAAGATATGGTCTTTAAAATTTTTATCTGAATCCCCAGGAGATGCTGCCTGGCTTAGCAGCTACTCTAATAAGTTATTGATTTCGTATACCAAGTTTTTTAGATGTGCTAATCCAAGCCAGTATTATTATATATATTATTATTTAAGTTTTGAAAGATACAATTATTTTATGATTTGTTAATTGTGATTATTTGTCTTTTAATTCGTTGCCAAGCAACATGGCAACTAAGAAAGGGTTTATTCAAAATGGTGATGAGAGAAAAATTTAATCAATTAAAGGGGAACTAATGAATGTGCCTTACATAAAACTTCGCGGGATAAGATTCATAGTATTAGTGCTTTGCAGCCAGTGGCGGACCCAGATAACTATACCAAGGGGGCGAAAATTTTAACAAATCCAACTTATAGAATTTCAGATAACATATAGTTTAACAAGTATACTAAATTGATGAATTTAACATAAGTTGTTTCATTGCCATGTGCCCATGTCAACAATTGAAAGCAAAAGAATCACAATATAAAACCAGAAAACAAGTACTAGCAGTCTCAACATATGCACCCATTAAATAATTTTAATAACAAATATAATCACGTAACCAAAACAAATCCAAAAAGAGGGGGCTCATAGAACCCAAATTAGGCAAGCACCTAAAATTAACATCATAAAGCTCCATAATACCCACATCACTACAGACTCATCTACTTCATTTATCAAGCACAATAAATCTAACAAATAAATTCCAGAAAAATTATAGTAAACTATAGTTATTTTATACCCATATTTTTCTTTCACTGTCGGTTGGTTTTTGAGCATCCAAACAACATAAAACTACCAAAAGATCAAAACTTTACAAACAGGAAGTGAAAATACTCATAACAGGGAAGCCGTCTACATGTGATGGCTTCGGGCCAATGTTTCTTCCTCGTGGTAACAGATTTTGGGATATCAAATAAAGCAAAAGAAGGAGACCTAGAAAGTGAAATCGAATGCTTTTGTAATCATATATTATGCTTATATCATATATATAAAAAGAATTAAAATTGAAGAAGACGGAGAGCGAATGTGAAGTGACAGGACAAGAACAAAATTGAAAGAGGAAGAGGGAATAGATACCCAAATAAAGCTGAACGGCAACGTTGAAATCAGAAGCGCCGTCGACCTTCTCGAATGAGAAACTGAAAGTGCCAGAAGCTGAACGGCAACATTGCGAATGAGATACCCAAACAAAGTTGAACGACAACATTGTGAATCAGAAGCTGGCGGAGATGCCCCTTGTTTGGACGTTCTGCTATTTAGGTATGAATCAGTGAAGGAGAAGTCAAAATTTTCAAAAATTGAAAAAAAAATTAAATTGTTGATGTGCTTACTTAGCCAAAATGGAAGTGTGAGTGTTGCGCTGACTGAAATCAAGAAGGTCGTAAGTTGTTGTCGGTGACACACCAGCGTGAACGATGATGAACAGGGTGGCTAGTGTCTTGAGGAAAATGGAGCGGCGAAGAAGATTGAAAGTAGAAAACAAAACTAAGACGAGCATGGTTCTGTTTTGGTTTGTGGCAATGATGAAATGGGTCGGTTGTGTGTGGGTAAAAGGGAAGGGGTTTGGGTGAAAAGAAAATGATTTTGGGGAGAATAGGGTTTTTTGGGAACTTAGGGAATAGTGCACATAAGAGGGAACTGAAAGATAATGATTGCCGATGAATAGGCATTTGGAAAAATAAAACGCGCCAATGAATAGGAAATTGTAGGAAATGGAAAAATATTTTATCATACGTCGTGCAATGATATTAACCGCCTCAAAATCATAAATACCACGACAGTTCACATACAACCGCCTTAGAATACATTTATTCAACGACAGTTCCAATGTAACCATCGTGTTTTGCCAATATTCAATAGCGGTCTCTGTAACCATTGTAGTAACCGCTTTAGTGCTTAATTCCAAGGCGATTCATATGTAACCGTCGTGAAATAACGGTCACCAAATACACATTTTCTCGTAGTGCGTATCTTTAGGGGATCAAGAATTACCCTCATATTCCTAAGAGATCTAGAAGTCCACTCCCATCAGATAACTCATTTATAAATAAGGGATTAAGCCAACCAGACACATATCACATGCTCTGGCTATGTCTCTTCTCATAAGTGCACAATGATTTGCTACGATCGTCTATTTTAACATGTCTTCTTTTATTTGGCGTAAGCCGCGTAACATATATTCGCATGTTGTGTTTGATATTAGAGAGTGATTTGAGCTAGCAGGAGCGGACAGAATCGGTCAAAAGCTCATCACTTTTTCTTTTTCAGAAAGGAAAGGGACATCATTTAGAAAAGTGTAAGTAACATCTTAATAATATTATTTTCGAAACTTCTTTGTAGCCGAAAAAGACATTATCGACTATGTGTCAAGTTTGTACAGGTTGGTATTATTGACCTGTATTAGAGGTTGTTGATCATCTAATTGCGTTAGTTGATTGAGATTTGAGAATATAAAACAGATATCACCATATAAAATTCTGAACTCCTACAGGTTGATATTATTGACCTGTATTAGAGTTGTGGATCATCTAAATTACGTTAGTTGATAGAGATTTGAGAATGTAAAACAGATATCACCATATAAAATTCTGCACTCCTTCATGTTATGTATATATATATATATATATATATATATATATATATATATATATATGAAGTAGGATATTCTTAAGCTAGAAATTTTACACTCAATCTTGACCATTGATCTACTTGTATCCAATAGCTCACACTAATAAAAAATTTGAGCCCTTAAATATAAATGAGATTAATGGACAAGATTAAGAGTGTAACTTACACTGTGTAAAATGATCCTTACCCTATATATATATATATATATATATATATATATATATATATATATATATATATATATATATATGGGGCATGATCATCTTACACCGGTGTAAGAATAATAAGTCTTACATCAAATCTTAACCATTGATTTTCTGCATCTAACGGTTAAGATTTATTATGTCTCACTCATTAATTAATCTTTAATTCCCAATAAATCTCAATCGTTAGATGCACGAAAATCAATGATTGAGATTTGGTATAAGATTTATTATTCTTACACCGGTGTAAGTTGATCTTATCCCTATATATATTGGTCAGGATCATTTTACACCAATGTAAGTTACACTCTTAATCTTGTCTATTGATCCCACTTATATCTAAGGGCTCAAATTTTTGAGTAATGTGAACCATTGGATACAAGTGGATCAATGGTCAAAATTGAGTGTAAGACTTCTATTCACGGGTGTAAAAATAGTAGTTCATTCATATTTGGATTACGAGAATTCAGCAAAATTTATATAATAATTTCATAATTTGTAAAATAATATATAAAGGCATGCAAATATAAGCTCATATAATTATTATAATTTTGATAGCCTATATTTTAAGCCACGTGCTTATTAAGGAATAAAATAATATCTACTACTTTCTTAATTTTTGCCGCCTCTATTCTTCTAAAAAAAAAATTAAACTTTAACAAAATATAAATGGACTCTTGTGTGTAAGTAAGAAGTATAAAAATATTAATAATTATAACTTAAGATTTTAGGGTGGTTAATTGGTGATATTATTATTTTTAGATTTGTAAAGTACTAAATGCTTGTGTTTTTATATTGTTCTTACTTGATACATTACTTAACCCACATTTGATTTCATCTTAAATTTTTCTTAAATCGAATGGTGTTACTTGTAGTGTAGAAGTTGGAAACCTACTACATGATATATAGTGCGAGAATTGATCTTGATGTTGATAACCAACACCAAGGCAGTCAAAACGCGATAACATAT
Source organism: Gastrolobium villosum (assembly GCA_032173675.1). Lineage (NCBI taxonomy): Eukaryota > Viridiplantae > Streptophyta > Magnoliopsida > Fabales > Fabaceae > Gastrolobium > Gastrolobium villosum. Next base: position 4,688 of record JAVKPL010014293.1, on the reverse strand, counting down.
AAAAAAGCAAACGGACGATCTTAATGTTACTTTTTTTTTTTTTTTTTTTAAAGTACATTTTACAACTTTTAATTTCCAATGCTTTTCAGAAGACACAGATATTCTGTAAAAGTGACACTACGTACGTGTCGAGGCGGTAGAGGTTATTTTCATGCATTCACTTTTCTTTATCGACCACATTCTCCAAATTCCCATTGTCGATCATTTTCTGTACCTTCATAGTAGATATATTTGTTATTTAACAAGTGTATCCGTAGATATATTTGTTATTTAACAAGTGTATCCGGATAAAAAAAATATTTTTTTTTCTTTCGATATATCATAATTATTTTTCAATTTTTATTAGTTAGATGTATTGAATAAATGGTATAACAATATTACCATAAATATTTCTCTCATTATGCTTTAGGGGACGTTTGGTTGAGAAGAAATTTTTTTAATACTAGGAAAATGTAATTGATAGGGAAATGGTTGGAAAGTGAGTTTGGTAGGAAAATGTAAAAAAAATTGTTTGATTAGAAAAAAATTTACCGGACAAATTAGGTAAGATTTATAAAGTCTATGTTTGGTTTGAGGTAAAATATAAATGGAAAATAACTAACAATTACGAAAATATCCCTATTTTTTTAAAAAAAATAATCACCTACCCTTTACCTCTCTTTTTTTGTTTTCAGTACAAACTCATATATATTGTCGGTGATTAATGGGTCATCTAAGGGATCTCATTCAGCAACATCTCAAGCTCTCCATCATCATTCACATTTTCTATCATCTCTTTCCCCATCTTAACACTTTCACACATCAAGAAACCAACAAAGAAGTGAAAGAACAACAAAAAAAAAAGGTGAAGAAAAATAACAAAAGAAAATTCACAGCAGTCCAAGAATCAGAAAACTCATTTGAGATATTGATTCAATGAGACTGAAAAACAGAACTCCATGACAGATTACAACTCTTTAGCCATCTGGGTTAGGTTCAGAGGTTGCAAAAACTCAAAAAGTCGATTCCTTTGTGATGAGAGTTCCAATTGCATTTGCATTTTCAGAAAATCATATTATTTGGGTTATGGGTATTGTTTGTGAGGAGTTGGTGAAGCATGAAAATATTCAAGATTCACATGCTGTTTTGAGAACACTCAGCACTCGCAATTAAAGCTGGAGCAAGAAAACACTGTTAGAAGAGGGTGATTTTGGCATCTCTTCATCATCTTTTTTTCATTTACCTGGCTAACGTCAAATACCACGCTGGAAGTGGGTTTTGAGCATAGTGTATTTCATCTGATTTTGCAAACAATCATCAATAGCTGGGTAAATTGGTTTGCTAGGAAAAAAAACTTGATATCTTGTACCAAACATGGGTAGCACACAATCCCACTTTCAGTTGCCTGGTTATATTTTAAGAAAGCTCCAACCAAACGCTCCACTGCTCCAATAAAGTGTGAAATGCTCAGAGCACACAGGCTGCCATTTTCTTTCTTTGCCAACTATTAATCCAATCAGTTCTAATAATTTTGTTGAAGGACCCACATTCAAAAATATTGAGCAGTACCTATTATATATTAAAAAAAATTATAACACATATTAATTTAGGGGAAAATGTTAGTCATTTTGGTTAAAAGCAGTGTTTTAAAACCCCGTCTCGGCCCTCGGGTTGACCCGGGTCAACCCTGACCCCTCCCATCTGAGGGTTGGGGTCACAAGTTAATTGACCCTATATGCACATCGATCCCTCCGACTCCCAAAACCCCGCCGGGTTTCAGTGACTCCCGGGTTAGAGGGGTCAAAGGAGGTCACTGCATGTTTTTTTTTTTAAGAAAATTCCATGAAATAACATCATTTTATTAAAATATATATATATATATATATATATATATATATATATATATATATAAATGCTTGCAAACCTAAATCTAATCGTTTTCTTCTCTCCCAGCGACCTAGACTTGTGGTATCTTGGTACTTTGGTATCATTAGAATATGAGTTTTGTACTTTGATATCTTGATACTTTAATTAGGTTGTGTAATATTGACTTGTAGTTGTAATTAGTGAATTATGTTAAGTATATTTTGAATCTTTGATGATTGAATATTGAAGATTTGTTTTTTAATATTTTCATATAGGATATATATATATATATATATATATATATATATATATATATATATATATTTGTATTTAATATATAAAACCGGGTCAGCGTAGTGACCCCGTGACCCCCCGGTTGAACCCATGACCCCGAGACCCCTGTCCTCGGCCGAGTCGATGGCTGGGCCGGGTTTTTAAACACTGGTTAAAAGTAGTATTTTTTATTTAAAATTTAAAATAAAAAATCACTCATTTTCTCCCTTTCATAATTTTCATTGTATATATCTTTTTTTTCATTTAAAATGACATAAATCTCATTACTGAACAAAGAAAGACATAATTTTGTATCATTTAAAAGACAATCATCAAACTCATTAATTCATTAACCACCCACAAGTAGAGTCATATGAGTGAAGTTATATATATATATATATATATATATATATATATATATATATATATATATATATATATATATATATATATATATATATATATATATATATATATAGGATCCACCTCATCCGAAAGCCGTTAGATTAAAAAAGATCAACGACTCTGATTTGCAAGCATGTGACACCATTGATCTTTTTTTATCTAACGGCTATCAGATGAGGTGTCAAATTGACACCTCATCTGATAGCCGTTAGATAAAAAAAGATCAATGGTGTCACATGCTTTAAAATCAGAGTCGTTGATCTTTTTTGATCTAACAGCTCTCAGATGAGGTGTCAAATTTAAAATTTGACACTGGTGTCAAAGGATCCTACCTATATATATGTGTGTGTGTGGAAAAATATTTCTCAAGCTGCTTGAGATAAGTTTATCTTTGGCCGCCCTAAAATTACGTCATTTTGATTAATTATTTCCTTATATTTATTGATTTACCTTTGAATGGTTAGTATTCCCCTTTTCTCTTTCTTCCTTTATCACCATTGATCCATCTTTGTACGGTTATGATTTAGTAGCCGGAGATAAAGTTATCTTTGGTAGCTTGAGAAATGATAAGTCATATATATGTGTGTGTGTGTGTGAGAGAGAGGTAAGATCCTTTGACACCAGTGTCAAATTTGAAGTTTGACACCTTATGTGAGAGCCGTTAGATAAAAAAAGATCAATTGTGTCACATGCTTTCAAATTTGACACTGGTATCAAATGATCCTATATACATATATATATATATATATATATATATATGTATATATATATATATATATATATATATATGAAGGGTTTAGTATTTTTATTTTTTATTGTAGAAAATTCTTCTGTCACACTCATTTAAAGTGAGTGGGTCTTCGTAATTTTTTCTCTTCTCTTTATAATAGGATCTATTCACTTTTAAATGAGTATGACAAACAAATTTTTTCTAAAAAGTATAAACATTTTTCTCATATACTAAATAGAAAACTTAGTAAGTACTTATATAAAAATTCACTATGTAACAAAATATTTTATATAATTGACTATTAAACATGACCAAAAACAAATGAATATTTTACAACTCATTATCGCTTGTTTCCAAGAAAAAAAGTTGGATACGAAATCTCTTGCTGCTTTGTTCAGAGAGGATATTGTCGAGCACTTATTAATAATTGGGGATTAATTTTCTCATTTTACATAAGAAATTATTTTTATATTACACACTCAATACATAAGTGAGGTTCACAAAAAGTGAAAAGATAAAAAAAATAAAGATAAGACTCACCTAATTGTGTGTAACATAAGAATCTTTTCTCATGTAAAATGAGAAAAGATTAATCCTTAATAATTAGCCAAAAGATTTAAGTAAAAGAGGGGCATTTGACAATTTTGTATACAGTACACTAACTAATATGGATTTGAATCCTCTCATTTGAAAAAGTGATCATGTGATCATATTATTTGATCACAATCAATTATTAATAATAATATAAGAACTAGAAAAGTATAAAATTCTTAAATAAGTAACTATAATAAAATAATATGAGCACCTAATTATTTTTCACATCATCGTATGATTTGTTCTTCATGTCAGTTTCTGAGAGAGAATAATAGATTCTGTGTGTAAACATGTGAGATCGTGATTGGGTATCATTTCATATGATTTTGGTAAACAAACAAAACAGTGTAATGGAAACAAACGAGAAAGCTGAAAATATACTAAAATGTTATTAGTGGCCAATGAATTTTTCTTTCTATTCATTTGTGCTTATTCCTTTTCTTTTTCTTTTTGTGTTCTTCTGTATGTTTTTTTGTAGAAGTGGGGGAGAGAATCATCTGTTATAAAGTTTTTTTTTTTTTTTTTACTGCTAATTATAGAGTTATAGTTGCAAAAGAAGTGTCTCTGACTGGGAAAATAAAATTGTATATAATTTATACAATTATGTTACCTACACATAAAACAACTCTTACGTAACTATCATCTCATCATCCACAAATTTTTCTTTCTCTTTTTCTTCTTCCTTCTTATTCATCGTATATATCAATAAGGTACAAATCTCTATATGAGCTGTGTGCAACGAGTATGCTTTCCAAATCCTATAATTATAAGAATTTCCATGATTAGACGGTCTTTTTTTTTTTTTAATAATAGTTCTTGGGACAGGATCCGTTTACAAATT